>JAUZND010008147.1:0-10062 GCA_034780555.1 Coelogynopora nodosa
TTAAAACCCCTTCAGTGCCCCTGGTTCCTTATGCCAAGTTTAAAATGTTTAGAAAACCAGTTTGTGCAAGCTTAGTTGGTGAAAGGAAAAAGTCAACTACTTGTTAGAGGTTGGTCACTTTTGGGATCTAATACATCTCATATTGCAGACAAACAGACAGACAGCCGCTATTAGTATAGGGAGATCATACGATTATCGATTATTTATTTGAATTATACAACGTATAAGTAAAATAATTTTTCAATATTTCTCTAATTTATTGAAAATACGATTATATTAAATTGAAATTAGTCTTTATATGATATATGTATTAAGTATTTTATTTTTGGCCCTGTCAAATTTTCTTCTACTTTACGAACAACTGTAAATGTTATTTAATATATTCAGTTTTACAATTGGCAACCAAATAATACACAATATCATTAACATTTATAATAATTAAATGATTTTTTAAAGTTATCATGAATGTATATATGTTAGTCATAAATTTAAACTCTATAACAAACAGTTTTTTTATATTAAATATAAAAACCATTAATGTATATTATATATAAAATTGAGTCAAATATCAAGGCCAAACACAAGTGGGATATATCATTAAGTTATATTTGTAATGTTTAATTTGACTTCTCTGTATATACTTATTTTTTACAAATGATAATTACTGTTTACAAGTTAGGCTAATTGTATATAATTAAAGCAGCACTGAAATATAGTCAGATTGTTTATTTTCTAGACTGAAACAAACATGGTTATATACTCAATAGGGGTATAAAAAGAAGAGAAACAAAAGATACATGCTATTTGCCGAAATATGTAACGATTTATTTATTACAATTGAGTAAAATATCAAGGCCAAACACAGTGTTAATATATTATACAGTTATTGTATATTTGTAATATTTATTTTGACTTGATATTTTGCTCAATTTTACGTAATTCCAATTTGTTAGGTAATTTGGTGGAATAATAGGTACATCTACGTTCCTAAATGCACATACTACATAATATTTTCAACAAAGAATATTTACATTTGGAAAAATATGTTGAAAATGCGCTATTTTATTAAGTATAATAAGTAATATGAATAACATCTTTGTTTGAAAAGAAAATACCACAGAATTATTACATCAATTAATCATATATTACTTGTAATTAAAATTTCAATTTCATTTTATGGATTGGAGAATATATGATTATAAGTATTTGAATACAAATATAGCTGTATGCTCTTTAATGACATTTGAATGAAAGGGTTTTGTTACAATTATCCAGCTATTTCAACTATTAGTCCAGACCCTAAAGGGTATTCCGTTAAACATTTTATGAAAGAAGTAAGCGACATAGGCTTTATTTTCTAAAGGTCTTTGGTTCAAGTTTACATAAAATAATGGTTTCACTTTCTAAATCCGTACAAACATTGATTTGTGACGGCATCAACATATGGCGTCTAATCAGAATTTAGTTTACTATTAACATGAGAAGGAGCCATTTTAGAGCTTATACATGCATTGCCAACTGATATAAATGGGTACCCAAAATGTTCTAAAAGTATATAAAAACTTGTAAAATTTATTTTTAAAATGTTATTTAAACAAATTAAGAGAAAACTGAATCTTAGACGAATATATATATGGTATATGATACGTAAACACATAAAAAAATAATGTGTAAAGCAGTTTGACTAAGTTAAGTGTTACCATGTTCATGATTATTCTAAATCGTCAAGATCTCCTTCTTCAAGATTAGATACTTCATTAATGCAGTTACCCCTGCAGGCACACAACTCAGTGCATTGTTCAACTTCCTGCAGTCACAACGAAAAGTTGCACAGTTCGTTTTACGCTGGCATATCGCCAGTGGGAGCACAGCTTTGGTTCTGGTGGAACTTCACTGACTGGTGGCTTGTAACCTGCTTGATAGCCAAAATCGGTGTTTGCAAACACCTCGACTCTGACATATGCATACGTTTTCCAGATGTGTGTCTGCAACTTTGCTCCGAGTACTGCTTGTCGCAGTGCACCAATTGTGGTATTGTACGTTTTCAGCTGGACGATTTTTTTCTTGTCAGAAATGTTCATCCTTACTCGCTAACAAAAATGACTGTTGTTCCTGGCTCGTACAGCTGATATATAAATTCTTCTAGTGTTTTAAACTTTGTATACGTTAAGTCATTGTCGTAACCTAGCTATCCTAAAGTTTCCAGTACTTGAACACAGGACTTCAGGAGAGTATTCATTCCAAAAAACGACTTTTCCTTTTCGCTGAAATCAACCGGTCAAATCACAATCTGTTAAAGAATGAAAACCTGTCTGGTCGTGAAACCAGAATTCGTTTATTCTTTCTATAAACCATGCAGGTGTTTCTTGTAAAATAGAGCTGTGTTTAACTGTAGTATAATTTTTGTATTAGTTTCTTCCAGTTCACATCGTAAATAATTTAAAGTACAGCCTGACGAGGACTTTACTTCGTTCAACCTGGAAACTATGAACTCCTGTTTCTATTCACGAAGACTTATTTTATTCAATAAATAAACTGTTAGTTCGTGTTTGTTTTTATCTGAAGAAAGAATTTTAGCCATCGACAATCCAGCAATTATCATTTCGTCTGAGACTTGTAAAATAATAGACAACTTGCCGCACAGTCGACGTTCCCGACTATATGTTTTCATTAAAGACAAGTCATCCAAGTCAAACGTAAACCTCCGCAAAACTTTGAAATCTGTTTACATTGAAAGCAAAAATGCTTCACTTAGATCCTATCCTTGAAGTTCTGAACCTTCGGAGAAATCACAAATCACTTTAATCGTGCCATGGCATCAATTATTGCAACTTGTCGTGGATCACAATTTTTTGGTAAGGGTACTTCATGTTCTTCTGCTTTCCTGTAAATATCACAGAGCTTTTCATAAGTTTGCTTAGGTGTGTGTGTGTTTGAGATAGTCAACTTAGTTGAATAAAGACCTAGAAACAATACTCAGCTCATACGTGGACATTACTTCTTTTAGGTCTATTTCAAGACAGTTTCACGTTGCGATCATTGAAAGTCTAAACAATGTATTTTCCTCCTTCTAAACCCCTTCTTTCCACTTGATAATGGTTTTTGATCATTTATACACCGTATTAATTGTTTTCACTCTACATTTCTTCAACGTATCCCAATAACTTTTAGCTGTCGTTCATGGAAATAATATTCTAAGGCTGCTGTACCTTTGTTCTCAAACGTTAAAACTTTCATTCTCACCTGGTGTGACGCATTTGATTTAGTACATATAGTACAAAGTTGGGAATCATGCTTTTGAAAAGGATTTATACCAGGCCTAGTTGAGACGCTTGTTCACTTTATCACTGTATTGTGCTGAGCGTTGCTGTATGTCAGAGATAGGTTGTAATGTTTAGGTGATGTTCCCAAGCTACTTGTTTCATCAACTAATGTAGACATCGCTTCGTTTTTCAGTCACCGAAGTTGGGGTTGGATCAGGAAGAAGCACAATATTGCGTTTTGTTGTAAAGTGATTCCAATTATACCAACCTTATACCTTCATTTCGCGATTAACTGGTCACAGGGCATGGTCACAAACAAGTCCGGTGAATGATGTTAACGACTTGTTGCCAACTCACTTGCAGTTTGAAAAATCGTTTCAAATTTTAGGATGTTGGCTTTCCATTTGCTGCATTGCTGACACGTATACTGGAACTATTCTGGCATACTAAAGTTTATTGCCAGCAACGATAAATAGCGTGATTTCGTTCAATACTTTTAAATGTAACAGCCAGTCGACGGTTCTAACTGAGCGAACGTACATGAACATAATTTCCACCATTTGGATGTATATTCAGCAGAACTACTAAAGAGATCCAATAATATCGATAGCGATCCTTTATCGAAAATTCCTTTATAAGTTTATTATATCACCAATAATTATATATATAATTATATATATAATTATATATATATACCAATAATTATTGAACGTGAAATCAACACAAAATATAACTGATGATAATAGTAATGTAACGACAGTTACCGTCAATACATTAAGTAAAAATTTGATGATTTATGACATCCTGGCCTTGTTCAATTTAAAAAATGGAACGTTGTATGTATACTTTTGAAACAAATAAAATGTTAATTATTACCATTGAAAAGATAATGATGCTTGAGCGAGCGTATATGTGTAGTAGTTGTTCTACACGAACTCCCCTGTTTTTTACAGTAAACCACATAATATTTGTATAGGCTATGATTTAAAGAGATATCTCCTTTTCAAACAAGTTGTTTGTTTCATCGACGACGACGACAATGGGACCTATAACGCGTCATATTGAGAAAAATCAATAAATTTGATAGGAAAACATAACAAACCATAAAACAAATACTCAATTGGCTAAAAAAATGTTAAACATTAAAATTAAAAATTATTTTCAAAGGTGGTGGGAGGGAGTTTTGGTTTTGAAGAGGGGATTGCATTGTCAATTTCGGTTTCGGTTTTAGAGAGAGGACATTTTAGGTATAGGTTTCAGGGTGTGAAAGGTGGTGAAGGTTTGCTTGTAATCAAAATTGCTTTTGGTATACACATATTGTGACGATTGATGAATAAAGTTTACTTTGCAATTGTTCTAGTAATATTTCCGATTTAGACCATTTTGTCGGAGAATGCTCAAAAATGTCTAAGTGTCGTTGCTTACGTTTCTTACAAAAAACACAGCACTTTTGATGACACAACAGGTTTACCTTAAGTATACAATACTTACAAATTACATACCTACAATATGGTTTTTGGTTTTAAACATTGTTGTAAGTTTAAAGAACTATGATAAAGATTTAGGTTGAATGCGGAAGTTTCAAATATATTTGTTTATATTTTAATTTGATATTCGTCGTCAGCTTTATAAAATTGATTTGTAAACAGCGGCTACTCTGGTTCTGCCGTCAACAAACACCTGGACACAAACCATATCAACAACAGGACAAGAAACGCTTCCGACCCATCCGTGGTTTACTTTAGACTTTCACATTTAGGGGAACAGATGTCTACAAAAAGTCCGATCTGTTTTCAAAAATTCCACGCTCCCTGTTAGAATAGTCCCAAATTTTCAACACGTTAAATATTTCTCGTAGACCTCCAAAAACTATTTCACTGCATTGGGGAAATAAAAACTGCTGACAGAGAAAAAATAACGTCTATTGCATCACTTGCAAATTGTGCCACTCTATCTATTGTATATAGTGGAAACACACAGAACGCTTTAATCAAGATACAACGAACACCTTAAATCCGATAAAATTAATGCCTACTTACACCACAACTACACACAAATCGAAGCGCAACAAAACCGATTTGACAGTCAAAGTACTAGCAGCCAATTTCTAAAACTGCATGCAGAGAAAAGCAGCCGAGAAAACATGGATTCATTGTAAGAAAAACACACAAAACAAGTTATTACATTTTTTTTATTAGAGTCGACGTTTCGAACACATAAAACTCAAACCTAATAACAACATCATGTTTCCAGGTTAACTTTAAATATCGTATTGTCTTCGTTGGTATTTCTCCGCGTGTCTTAACTAGTTGTTGTCTCTCTTCGTTTGTTACTCAGTATTGTATTATGCTGCACAATGTGTTGTACCTCAGTGTATGTGTAGCTTCATAACGTGTGTTATACGAAACATTTTCAATACCTTTCTTTTTTTCAGTTTTGTTTTCTATATATGTTTATTAGTTTTTTTTTAATGTCACATTGATTTAGGAAATGTTAAAATATGTTATGTTTGTGGTTTTATTATACTGTTGCCGTTTCTTATATCGACGTTTTCTTTTTATTTTGCTAACGTTAATTGCTAAATAATTAATGAATGGTTATTTTAAAAATAGTACCTCTCCAATATTGGATAGCAGTGATTGTTCCAATTGTGCAATGTGTGTTGTATTTTTTTGTCGTTAGGATAGTCTCAATATGCATAATTCCTTTTAATTTAATTTTGATTTTTGGTATTCTTTGATCTTGATTGCATATCAATTAAAATATATTGTTATTTGTAGTCATTTGTTATGTATAGTTTCCTCATTAGTAATTGATCACTATTTCTCATTATTAAATTCGAAGATTAGCTTTATTCGAAGCGAAATTTAAATAATACTGTTCGTGCACCTATTACGAAAAAGTACAGCTTCATGATCAGTAAATATTACACCGTTTTGAAAAGCTAATGTCAATAATCGATCATCGCAATAGACTCAATAGAACCAATAAACTACTATTTAAAAAGCTCTAAAAATATAAAAGAAAGTAATCCTTCAAAAATTTAATGTTAAGAATTATTTGTTCTGGTCGACTAAGTATATAGGACATCATTATTTTAAAATGTATGTAAACTTATTCAACATAGGAAGAAATGGATAAAACGATTAGTTGTTTTTCGGTACAATTTTTGAATGTGCGGCAATTTCACTTCTAGAAATATTTAATATTTGTAAACTTCATTAAGTGTTATGGAGAATTGTGTGTCTAAAAAGATGTATGAATAAAATGC
Organism: Coelogynopora nodosa; assembly: GCA_034780555.1. Lineage (NCBI taxonomy): Eukaryota > Metazoa > Platyhelminthes > Proseriata > Coelogynoporidae > Coelogynopora > Coelogynopora nodosa. Next base: position 6,535 of record JAUZND010008147.1, read on the forward strand.
ATGTTTAATTTTATAATATAGTATTTTGTTATATAGTTATTGTTTAATTATATTGTAGTTGTTATTTTTCTAAACATAATATAAAATTGTTTTAATAACAAGTAAACTAATATGATAATCAGTAACCTAAATGTTATCAAAGAAATTAATAAGTTTAACATATCTTAATTGTCATAAATTGGTTAAGAATATTAATATTAAACAATCTATGACATAATCAAATAAACACACATTACATTAGAAATACAGTTTAACAGATAGTAACACTTAAAACTTCCATAATTTAATACACTAGTATCATATTGGTAATGTCGCTAAACTTATAGTTGTAAGTTATACATCACATAATATATTTTTAATGAATGCACAAAAGATTTTGTTGACACTTTTAAATATATTTTTAAATGATATGCAACCATTTATTATGAATTATTCTGAACAATTTTGAATTTAAGTAATTACTTTTTTGCTACTCTTTTATTGTAACGTAATGTGAAGACCTTATCGACATATACAATACTCATTTATTACATATGGGTTATACTTTTTTTAATATGTTAGTTCATCTACGGTTATAAAACAAATATATAAGTAAATCTTATATTTATGGTTAACATCATATTATACATATATATATATAAATATATATGTACAATATGTAGTTATCAGATTTATTTATATTAAATATTAAGAAAAAATGTGTAATTAAAAAGTGAAACTATTTGACTGCACTAAACTTTCAATCAAACGATTAAAATTATCCAGAAAATATAATACCTTAAAAAACATTGTGGAACAAAGTCAGATTTTAAATGTATTTAAAGGTTGTTTTGGTTAAATAAATGTCATTCAAATTTTAACGGTATTTTTATAAAACTAATAAAAATAGTGCAATATGTTGGTATTATTTTAGGTTATCTATGCATATACTAAGATATCATTCATTCAATTTCCCAAAATATATTTCCAGTTTGTATCAATAATTATAGTGTTATATTGTATAATATAATATTATATCATTTTGTATTACATTTTAAGACATTTTATTATATTATATTAATCCTATTTTAAATTGCAGAGTACACATTTGGTAATTCTTGTGTCTATTTCGCATTTGCATTAAATGCTAAATTAAAGGCGCCTTTTAATGAAACAATCAAAAAGACTAAATGGAGCATCTGTAATTTTCAACAAAGTGAGATATTTGAAATTTGGAAATAAACGTTATGTAAAAAAGGTAGCTATGTAGTGCAGTGAGTAGCTAACAATAAATTAGTAACAACAGAGAGATAGATAGAGATAGATACATAGAGAAAAGAGAGAGAGCGAGAGAGTAGTAGCGATTGTTCTATTTTCATAACACTTTTTTAACACATTTTTTATTGACGAAACCGAATCTGAAAGTAGAAATATTATATAAGAGGTGTAATTTATGTGAGAGCTCATTTTTCATAATGTTTTGGAAGTGAAGACGTCTCTTGCTAATGTCTCCCACTAATCATAATACTAATTAATTTTTTTTAAACGTTCCCTGCTACGCATGTAGTAGGGTCAGTATATGAAATACATGGTTTGACCCCAAAAAAATTCCTACAAAAGGTTTTTTAACGGTTTTTGGTAGTATTTATATTATATATTAAAAATCTAGGAGAATCAGAGCACCGGAAAGTTGTTATTTTGAAGATGGCGTCCAAGATGGCCGCTAAAAAAAGGTGGCCGACGTAGTTATGAAGGATAAGAAATTCTCATTATTTGTCTGACCTAAACAACATGCTTTCAAAGATATATGATATTGGGATCTTTTTAATTATCTCACCCGCATTTTTTTTAGTATATTTATGATATTTTTATGATAATATTATATATTAGTATGTGTATGTCATCACTAAACTGTTTCTGAGTAAGAATGAGTATTTCTATGTTTTTAATCTACGATTTTTATGTTTTTGTTTACAATTTATGTGGACAAAACGTGTATTCTGTCCACATTAGAGTATGTAGGCCTATCCAATATTGCCTTCAAACATATATTGACCCTACTAATGTTTATTTATAATTTTTGAAAACTGCATTAAACGTATGTCATATTTTTAAATATAATTCACTTAGGGAAATATGGATATAAATTTATATCTATTCAATTCAGCATCAAATGGATTACCGTTAAATCTGATAAACAAGACGTTCTATAGTGAACATGGTTTATTATTCAGTGGAATGATAGAATATGACCCTATTAGAGAATGTTGTGATACATTTAAAACTTTTTAAGACAAGTTGTGAAATTCGCAAATTTAATGAAAGATTCATTAGAGCTAATTTGTTGATAATTGATTTATTTTGTTAATATCGTCAAACTGTATTGGGTGTATCCTCAAAGTGACCCTATTCATTAATATGAGTGCAATATCGGGTATAATACCGCTTTCCCTGTAGTATTAATTTGTGGGAATCCTAAAACTGGGTGTAAAGGTCATGCCGATAAAAAGGATCGCCTGTCTATTATACATAGTATGCACTGTTAAATAGGTATATCGATTGCCATATCCACACTCAACCATTTTATTAATTATTGATATAGTATTGACATTATTGTTGATAATTTATTAGACGATCAAAATTTTCGGTATGACTTATGCTATGTCTAGTCAATTTCGAAATCACTTTTATTGTCGTCAAATCATTACTATTTCACAATAAGCATTTTAAAATATGTCTAAATAGGGAAATTCTATATGAACTAGAAAAGTTGAACTATCGTATATCGATAATATAAAACTTGCGAATTAATTGAAAATATTTTTAAAAAAATGTTTTAAAATTAAATAATTTATTTTTGCATACACATTAATTCTACTTATGTAAAACTAAATATTTTCAATGCTAAAATATAGGAAAGGGGGGAGCAATTATACATATTTTTAAAAGTCGCGTCAAAATTTTAATTTCTCGCAATTTTTAAAATCTTCGTGCATTATTTAAATTGTGTTCTTATTGACCAATTTAAACAAAGTTCAGGTCGTTTCTGGGTAAATCAAGACGAGGATTCCTAATTTAGGGTTCCCGAATCCATTTGGAAATTTCTTCTATTGTATTTTTTTTAAACGTGAGTATTATGGGAAGCGTCTCCCGACATCACCCCGCCGAAACCAAATCAGTTTCGAGTAATTGTTTTTTTGTTAATATGGCTTCCTATTAGCCGATTTAAACAAGGTCAAGGTCGTTTTCGATTAATTCAAGCTCACTGAGTTTTAGTTTCCTACTTACAAATTGATCAGATGTACCCTTGTTGTAGCAATCAATCGATCAAGTACATTTTATTGATTTTCCAATATACTGTTCTACAGCCATTCAATGTCCGATCAGGCTGATTTCAACGACTATTCCAACTAAGTTAAGTATAAGGAATGTGATAGTAATCATTAAAAATTGATCAGCGGTATCCAAATGGTAAAATAAAATTGATTGGAACCATCAATCAGGCAAAATCAGCTCACCAGATAGAAAGAAAAGAAATAAATCAGAAAT
>JAUZND010008148.1:0-10062 GCA_034780555.1 Coelogynopora nodosa
TAGATATTTAACTATAGTTGGGATAGATAGACCATCTGTGTTTATCATAGATAGTTAACTATAGTTGGGATAGATAGGCCATCTGTGTTTATCATAGATATCTAACTATATTTCGATAGGTAGACCATCTGTGTTTATCATAGATATTTAACAATAGTTGGGATATTAAATATTGAATATATATGTATGCTTTGTTCAAATGTTCAAAAGTTACATACATCTAGTATTTACAGTTTAACATGAATAAATGACAAATAAAATGTCAAGCAAGCATTGAACAGTTTCAATAATTCAGAATGAAGCAACAGTTTACATTTGAATTGTGTGAATCGAGCAAAACATTCCTCATATCCATTATAAATTAGACATAATTGAAATATGGGGGACACTTGTAATTTATTCATATTGTGAACATTTGTATTCTAATTGTGGTTACAGGCCAGCCATCCCCAAAGTTCCACCGAAAAGCAACACATATCATATGTGCCATATTCGTGGTGAAGATGCATTAAGATGTATTGTATATGTATAATCTTACAAGACTAATGTAATACATATCATATAGGACCTATACCAAAAGTCAAGATAATGTTATCAAATAAATTTCTTGACGAATACCGTTCTCTTCTCTGAACATGTTCCATGAACTCTGATACAATTAATTTATATGTTATATAGGTCTTCAAGGGTATAGTTCCGTTCGCTTACTATATTGATTCTGTCTCCAGAGGTGTTCTACAATACTAGATTACAGTAAATACAATAGGTGGTAGCTATTTTAAAAGCATACCTAGGAGAACTTTTCCTCACCCACCCCTATCTCTCTCTCTCTCCTTTCTTTCAAATACACACGTACTCCTCTTCTCTCTAAATACTATGTGTATAGCCCATTGAGCAATAAGTAAGCCTTGCCTGTGTAGAGAATATTTCCGCTGTTAGGGAATGGGAACTGTCCCCATGCTTTGCATTTTCAATTTAACATATTATACTATATACTATAGAGAAGGGGACATCTGAGATCCGAATTTGGTAGCCAGCGTATTCTACTAGTCTATATGCAGAAAACAATTACCATAAACACCAACCGAAGTACCTATAGACTGGCCAATAAGACTAAATCCTTCAGTCACCTCTCAACACGATCAATAAAATGATGGACTTCTAAATCACAATGTTTTGTGTATATAATACAAGAATAAAAGCAAAATATAATGAAAACAATATGAAATAAAATGACAAAAGAAACCCCTTTCAAGATAATTATGAAAAATATGGTTATACGGCTCATATATGGTTCATACATAGGGTGGATGGATGACATGTTTTTACAAATCGTATAGTCATCAAGAATATGTGCCCTTGAATCATCTGATTACTACGATCGAGCATTCGATATGGACTACAAGATTCTGTTTGCAGTTCTCAGTTGGGGTACATAGTGAATGGACGTAGCTGTAGGCCATAGCTACTTTAGGTGAATTCCCGAGACAATACAAGCAATACAACCAGTTAACCGCCGAGGAACCCTAATCCCAAAAAAGATGTAATTATTTTCTCGTGGTGAATGCAGTCGATACAAAGCTTATCTTACATAGGTCTACCGGATTGGAAAGACAATTAATGTGACGCTAACAGTAAACAAAGTGAGGATTATATTCTAACAGTTATGTTATCAAAATATGGTATAAGCATTGCAGACCATTTTATATAACATTTAAAAAATAATTATTACAGAAATTAGTCTCTTTTTGGAAACTGTAAAATCGTTTGTTTTAAAAAAAATCTTTATTTTCCTTAACGGTAGAAAGAAAGAATGTTAGTAGCCTATAGATGAGGATTGCAAACTACAACAAAACTGTAGGCCACACTTAAAAGACAAAGACATTGTGTTTATAGTTGAAATCACATAGAAAACTACGGTAATTATTTGGTCAGTTAATAATACAACAAAACGGGGATCACTTCATTTCAATTCATCAAAATGACGTCAACAGATCACAACATTTTGTAATCAATAAAACCAGTGGCTAACAAGCAGCACAGAATTGTCATAAAACTCATTAAATCATCGCAAATCAGCATACAGGTAATATTATAGATAGTTGATACAAATAAAAGTTTGGCCTGTACTTAATTAATGAAGTTTGAGGTCCTCACCTCATATCATAAATTACAATCATTTATAATTAACAGTCTCAGATTATGTAAGTCAGAGTACCAGCAACGGTATAAAGCACGGCACGTCGTAGGCCTACTAACACAATCAATCACTCCAACTCAAATGAAGCACACAGATGACGGTAGAGTGAGTATCATTATATATATATATATATATATATTATTGCCACCAATTAATTAATATGTATACGGTTGAAGATATTCGTCCCTCAGAAGCTGTGTCGTTGATAGTATACAATATATTATAATGGGACGACCAACAAGATTCCGCTTGTGCCATCTGACAATCACAGATCTTCGTACTTTGTGTCTGTCCTGTCTCTTCAATCATAGGGACATCAGTCAGACACGGTCTTTTCATACGTTTATGGGTATTTATTATAAAATCAAGTTGATTATACCAATAGTATCACGGTAGTAATATGAAGCTTGTCCCACTTTGTAACTCATTCCATTCATATGTTGGTTCACATTGTATACAATCTATTATTTGATATAACAGATAAAAAAAGTGTAAATGGCCAAACCTTGAATGTAATGATGCTACACAATATATTAATGTTGAATTGGTGTTTTATTAATCACAAAACCAACTAGTAATAAGTGATAAGATGAGGTGAGATGTCAACCCAAATTTTTTTCAGTTGATACATTTATGACTGAAAAAGCGTAGAATGTTACTGAAATTATCCTAATATCATAATGATCAATATATATATATTTTTGTGTGCAGCAGTGTAAGTAATGAAAACTATGAATGAAAACAATATTTATTTAAAATTCAAATATCGCTGTAAATTCAGTAATTTAATTATTTGATTTCCCGCTTCAAGACGTCAATACATACAACATACTTATTGATTGTATTAAAGTATTTCAATATTTCGTTCGGGAATAAAAAGGTAAACTATCGGACTTATTTGTACAATAAGATTAACTACACAACACTGTGTTACAACGTACAGTGTGTGAGTAATTAATAAACGGTCAATTTTTCTAATCATCATATCCAAATATACAAGAAAATCAGATTCATATTTCGCAAACAAAACTCTTAAACACAGCTACAAAACATATATATATATATATATTTAATTAGTAGGTTATAATGTCAAAAAGGATCTGGTCAATGGATTTCTATGACGGCATTATAACATTTCTCTATACAAAATTAGGTTCCAGACCGAACAAATACATTTAAAAAACAAAAAATGATCATACCACAAACCTTAACCAAAAGAAAGCTAAGAAAATATCTAACCATGCCCTCTAACCGTGCCCTCTAACCGTACCCTCTAACCATGCCCTCTAACCATGCCCTCTAACCATGCCCTCTAACCGTGCCCTCTAACCGTGCCCTCTAACCGTGCCCTCTAACCGTACCCTCTAACCGTGCCCTCTAACCGTACCCTCTAACCATGCCCTCTAACCGTGCCCTCTAACTATGCCCTCTAACAGTGCGCTCTAACACAGAAATCTTCCTTTGAAACTTATTTCCACCATATATCTGGAGTTAAATTAACTTGAAATAAAAGCGCACTTAAAAATATTATAAAAACAATATATCAGCTTAAAATAAAAAAATAAAAAATATAGAAACGACTTTTAGAGTGATCTTGATTAAGTTAGAAAATCCCAATTATGAATCTAGAGACGAGCCAGGGTAGTAGGGTGTGTTCTTGAACAATAGACTACACTTTAGTAAGTCTGTAGAATGCGCACAAAGTGAGAAGTGGGATAGATGGGCAGAATCAATAGTGAAAATTGTAATTAACATGACGGGGAGATGAGTTACTTAAAGGAAGCTCTTCTGCTCAGGAATGGCGTTACAGGGAATAAAAAGATCTAACCTGTTCTAATAACAGTTGCGATATTTATTTAAATCATAGATTAAATCAAGAGAAATGAGCAGCAGACAGACATGTCTAACACCATAAACAATGTAAGTTCACTATATCGTCCTAAAAAAACACGTTTACAGTCTACATTTGGTCCAATTCCATACAATAGAAATGTTCCATTTTAACCGATTAAGATCATCAAGTTAGGCCAATGACGAAGGCATGTTAATATATATTTATATTATAAGAAGAACTTGTACTCACCTGGTATATATATATATTATGCACAGGACGGACGGCAAGACAAGGCACGGCTCAGCACTGCACAAAGTATCAGAATGGCAACTTGAATGATGTCGTATAATTAATATGTCCACCAGCTCTCTCGTATGCAGAGATGTCACCAGAACTCCACACAGTGCTCTAGATTGGTCACAAAAGTATAAAACAAAACAAGGAACACACTGCACTGCACTGCTGTACTGCAACCTTAGACGGCAGTTCTGAGCACAGATGACACCTGGTCGGGTCAAGAGAGAATCTCTCAAACTTCATTTAATCTATTATACATTACAGATCAAGAATCAAAAAAACAAAAGACACCCAATATACGCTATAATTGAAATCGTTTGAGTGGATAATTCTTTGGTATACAAATGACCCCAATAAGTCACGCTCCACGGAGCACGGTTTACGTACGGTAGCACTGTAACATATTACTAAATAATATATAATTCTCAGATGAATAAACAGTTTAATGGGGCTGAGGTACTGCTATATATTAAGCGGAGGACTACATATATTACTGATATCATCGCTTAGCTAAAAAACTTAAAATAAATCTATTAATATAAATTGAATACAGGTTTAAAGTTGTTCAAGAACATTTCCAGTAATAAAATAAATAAAGTATAATGTGGTATAGTTTGGATAATACACGCGTATTTTCAAGATGATGACATAAATAAATCGTTACACCATCAATAATTAAATATATATAACATAAAAAATTAATATACGATTTGTTTTGTGATATAAATACTGTCTTTCAACATTGAAGATATAAAATGCAAGTAGCTTGTGAAATGTATCATTGGAATTAATTTATATCAGCAGGATGAAGGTGGAACTAGTAACAGATGGAACAAGAAACATATGGAACTAGTAACAGATGGAACTAGTAACATATGGAACTAGTAACATATGGAACTAGTAACAGATGGAACTAATAACATATGGAACTAGTAACAGATGGAACTAGTAACAGATGGAACTAGTAACAGATGGAACTAATAACATATGGAACTAGTAACAAATGGAACTAGCAACAGATGGAACTAGTAACATATGCAACTAGTAACATATGGAACTAGTAACAGATGGACCAAGTAACAGATGGAACTAGTAACAGATGGAACTAGTAACAGATGGAACAAGAAACAGATGGAACTAGTAACACATGGAACTAGTAACACATGGAACTAGTAACAGATGGAACTAGTAACAGATGGAACTCGTAACAGATGGAACTAGCAACATATGGAACTAGTAACATATGGAACTAGTAACAGATGGAACTAGTAACATATGGAACTAGTAACAGATGGAACTAGTAACAGATGGAACTAGTAACAAATGGAACTAGTAACAGATGGAACTAGTAACATATGGAACTAATAACATATGGAACTAGTAACAGATGGAACTAGTAACATATGGAACTAGTAACAGATGGAACTAGTAACATATGCAACTAGTAACAGATGGAACAAGAAACATATGGAACTAGTAACAGATGGAACTAGTAACTTAGCGGTGTAACAAAAGAAGAAAAACGAAGCAATTTTAATCGTGCTTCTAATTGAGTGGTATTTATGAGTCAAATGTATATGAGTTCGGTGTGTATCAAGTTAGAATGAGAACATGACGATAAATGAAATACGGTCGGTGTGTCAAGTTAGAATGAGAACATGATGATAAATGAAATACGGTGTGTATTAAGAATGAGAACTAATCGAACTCAATTAATAGATTCACTTTCGAGACAGATAAAACACTGTAATATGCATATAACAGAGAAGCTGGAAACGTATTCAAGAGGAAAATTATAGGAAATAAATTATGCTGAATAATTAGGATAACAAAAATCAAAGAAAAATTGTTATGATACAATTAATTCCTAATAAAAAAATTCTCTTGACATCTACATATATATTGTAGCATTGTATATTTTACCTTGATAGGGATGATATTAGATTATAAACAATCCCTTTATTAACAAGACACTTATTTTACTGCCATTAATGCATTATAAAGTAAGAGTTTTTAAAAATCAATTTAAAACGTTTTTACTTTAACATTTAGCATTTCACGGATTTAATAAAATAGCATAATTTATATTTATTGTACTATTCTATTATTTATTTATCTTATATAATCAATATTAGATAGCAACATTTTAGTAAATATGTTTAAGCTAATAAAATATTTAATTAAATAAACAAAATACTATTTTATTATTCGCCGAAGTTGACAATGCATCACAAGAAAACAAGCATGTAACAAGTATTTAATTATGTATAGTGTTCTCTTAAATTTCAACGACACTTTAAAGGAATAACTAGGGAAAGCTGAATACAACTAGTAGGTATATTTTAAATTAAATCTGATATGTTACTATAGTACCAAGCGATAATAGATGAATAGCTCTTCCAATATCCAAAAGAGCTAATTATTTTAATTAAGTACACTACATATATCTCCTACTAGTATATATATATATATCGGTAATATTTATTTATTTTTGAATTGTTGAAACCACTCTGGAAAGAAGAATAAAGCGAAGAGAAAACTATATTATAATATGACTATTCTAACTGAGGATGCAGTGCTACAATACGTAACTTAGTTGAACCACATGCTCCCCACTGCAACTGCATACTATCATATTTCAATATCAGTGTAATCCTAAACACACAGACAGATTGGTCGGTAGGGTCGTACGAGTTGATGTATCTCTCTCTTTCTCTCTCGTATCTCAAAGAAAAATAAGGCGCTGAGGCAACCCAAAGAGACGATGCTACATGATAATATGGCCGGTAAGCACCAACTTAAGCTCGACTAAGATGAATTCTTTCGAAATTGACACACTATTCCCTCCATTCACTCCAAAAATAATTTATATAAATTACCTATAAGAAAGTCGTAGAAAGAAATTGCCTATAATTTAAATTTAAAATACACTAAAAATGTATTGTATGATTGGATTCAGTATGGAAAGAATGATAATGTTTGCTATTATGAACAAGTATGAAGTCCACATACAGAAAAGGTAGATAATCGAGAAAGGCACATCAGAACATGGAGTATAAAGTTCACATACATATATTAAAGTTGGAGACGGTTGAGAAATTGATCATTAGATTTAATGAGAAATGAGTTAAAAGAATCATTCGGTTATCATACTGTCAACAGCATAACTAATGCACATATTTTAAAGTTTCGATAAAGCATAACAAATTATGTATCTGAAAATTAACAAAATATTAAAAAATAATATCAAATGATAATAAATATTTGTTCTTTTCTTATAGATGAATATCAGATAAATAAAATGTAACTTAATAAATTGATAACAAGATTTATTTAATTTTAATGTTTAATACTAATTTAGCTAAACGATTTTTATAAAATATACTAATTGAAAATGTAAGAAAAGTATTTACTCGATTATGAAACAAGGTGTGTACTATTGCCAATAGTATAACTAATATGATATATATCCCAAATATTCAGTACTGATTATATCCGGATGTCCATAATTGGTACATTACAAAATTGTACGAATTTACATGCAACATTTTAGAAATGAACTAAGATCTTTTTTAGACAAATTTGATAATTTTCACAAAATAGAACAACGTCCATATAATCTATAAATTATAAAACAATATAATTTGATGAATTTCAAATAGTTAGAAAATGTTAACAGAAAAACAAAATAACAGATAAATGTAGTTCAAATGAGACCTAGCATCAACACAGTAAATACAACAATATTAATACTACGAGTAAATTGATAAATAATTAATTAAATATAAGAAAGATTAATTTTAACATAAAATCAAATATGAAACTTGAAGGAATTTTCCATTGAGTATTGCTACGTATTTAAAAATTAATTAATTTTAAAATAACGATATTAACACTATTAAAGGTCAATATGGTAACTACTTGCCAAAATGCTCTCTCAACTTAACACATCGGTGGTATACATCAAAACTGTGACAAAGGGATCCAGGTATGCATACGTCATTCTAGAATTTGTAAAAGTGCCCTTTAGACAGGCACCCCTATCAGAATTTCCTTCAGATGCCCCTGCATTAAATTTAAACAGTATTACATTATATGGTTAAAAGAAGCGCTTGTTATTTCTGATAGTAATACATTAAGTAAAGCTAAATTGGTGACATTATTGAGTTAAAAATCAATTTTTCTGAGGGTTTCAAACCATACCTGCAAACCTCCAGAATCGAAAAACCGAGAAAATCCTAAATAATTTATATTTCAACAAATATATACTGAATTCAATATATAAACATATACCACTACTGGAAAGGACACACTAAAAAAGTATATATTTACAATGTACAGGGTTCATAACAGTTAGGCAAAATCATTTTCCCTGACATTTTTTACAGCCACCTTATATAGATACCGGTTATGCTTTCTCAAATGCATGATTTTATTTTTTTAATTCGACCATTTATCACTTTTTTCAGTTAATATAAAAAAAATTCCTGACACTGGTCAAATTCCCTGACATTTCCCTGACAAATATCAAATTCCCTGACACGTTATGAACCCTGGCATAGCTTACAGCAGGGTTCAGGGGCAAAGCACTTTATGGAGGGATAAAGTGGTATAATCCCCAGGAAAAATATTATTATTTATGCAAACTGTAAATAGCTCAATGTGGTACATTAACCTATTAATGCACCAAACTTGCAAAAACCAAATATATTTTTTATAGATCATTGCCCCTTTGATGTAAAATACTTGGTGTTTGATAATGATGAAATATATGATGTAAATCATCTTTGAAATAGGTTTTCTTATGTAGATGAGAAAAACTCAAATTTATGCATTTACCAGAGATCACTGTAAATGAGAAATTTCCACAACACATCCAAACAATTAAGATAGGAACATTTAATGTTGTTAACAACCTCAATCTGTTGATATGTAGTCAGCTTGTCTAATTATTCCCCTGTCATGTCATATACAAAAAAATATTTAAATGAATATTGGATATTCATTTGGTATATTTTTACTTTTTGTAGTTCACAATACACAAGTCCTTAATGTAATGAGATAGCAAATCCCAAAGAAAATTCAAAAGTAGATGATTGGAAATGTGTATCAGAGGTTTATCTTTCTGAAATGTTCTATTCAAATGATCAACAGTTAAAATTAACAAACCAATAAATTCACAATAGACTGCAGAAGTCTTACTTTTTAAAAATCTAGCCATATTATGCAGATGTTGATGTGTGTAAAATTGTGTTTCCATTCATCCTATGCATTATCTGTAATAGGGAACATAGATGTTTGTTTAATACATTTTGTTTTTATAATCTTTTTATCCAGTTTTAGCAAATGTTGTGATTCCATAAAGTGAAGCATACATACCTATAAAGCAACCTATTAGGACAGTTTTACTTCATCATCAAAAATAAGTTTAAACTGTCCAAACCTTTTTTTTTATTCTTTCATGTTTAAAAAAATAATAAATGTTAACTAAAATGCCATTGATAGAACAATACGAGACATTTTCAGAAAATCCAGGAATGTCATAAAATTTGTCTCTTTTAAATTAAATTATCAAATAATTAGGCACTAACAGCCAGTAGATCGAAGCGAGTTGAGGTCTAGTTTTTTTCCTCGACCAGTGGTTGAAACCCGCAGTTGTGAAAAACTCGACCCGAGGTACATAATGAATGTGGACAGATCGACGCAGGTTTTCCTCGACCCGCGTTTTTGT
>JAUZND010008149.1:0-10062 GCA_034780555.1 Coelogynopora nodosa
TACTACCATTGGTTATTTATAGTACAGAGTTGAATTAAACCTGCTACAGTCCAGGTTTAACTTTTCTATAGTAAAATTAAAATATTTATTCCACAGCTATTAGACATCTCAACTGTGCAAGCGGAGTTATTCTGCAGCTTAAATATTTATTCTGCAGATTAGTTATTCCTCAACTATGGAAGCAAAATTTATGCTGCAGCTTAAATATACTATTTTTAGCTGCAGTTTAGTTATTCTTCAACTGTGCAATCACCTGCAATCTTATATAACTTTAAATTAAAAATAATAAATTCAATTAAAACAACATATAAAAAGTATTTGTATATCATAATTTGTAATTTACTTTCTATACAGGTATCCAAAGCAAATCAACCTGTTCATGTGTGTGATCGAATAAGCAATTTTAAGGTCAGGGCGAGAACCAGTAAGCGCCCTTTACAAGAAACATTTTAGATGAATTTTGTTATTGTTTTTTAATAGTATAATGGAACTTTTAAATTTTCTGATATGTTTTTATGTTGTATGATATTATGATATATAATTATTTCATATGGAATTTAATTTTTTTAACATGTTGATTTATTTATAAGGGTGTGTAACATTATATTTTGTGCATTTTACAAATTTATAGTATTTAATTAATTTACTAATTAAATTGAATAGAAATTAGGACGAGATTTATATCAAATGTAGAAAATTCTACAAATCAATTATAAAGGTAGGCTGAAAATCACCTACATTAGCAGGCACTATATCGCCTGCAGGTTAGGCAAATTAAGCAGTAATTAGATTAAATGCGCCTAACTATAAGGCAATAATTCGACTATAGCCTAGGTGCACCTATAGTACTTAGCCAAACAACGCCTGTGGCTGCTAGTCAGGTGATTTTCCTAGTAGTTCATTTATCGCCTAAATGCATAGGTGATCTGTTCCAACATGGCATATAGGCACTTTTTTGACTGCTAGTTAGGTGAAATTTTTTCTAGTGTAGTCTTACTGCTGTTATTTTATTGTCATTTTAACATATATTATCATTTTTTGCTATAATTATTATTTGTAATTTAGCATGTCCATGACATGGACATACATGGTCATGGACATACTTTCCAAATAACTTCATACATGGACCATGTATGAAGTTATTTGAAAAGTATTACCATGGCATCAGGTCAAAATGTATACCCAAGACAATTTAAAATACACCCAAAGGTCAAAACAAGTATATATGTATTAATGTATGGACCATATACGGTCCATACATACTTGCCCTTGGTTGCAGTCAAAGACAAAATAAACCTTATGGCTTATTCTTGGTTAATCACAATATTGACTTATAGGTCAGGAATAAAACTAAATGTTAATTTATATTTTCAAAAATAATTTAGATATAAAATTGATTTAAAAATCAAATAAGTCATGCCTCATGGCATAATTATATAAATTCATTTTTAATTTGTAATGCTAATGTATTAAAATGATTCTTTTATTTAATTTTCAACAAAAATAAATGGTGATTTTAACCTACAACTGGGTTATGTCTCATGTCATATTATATAGTCATAAGGTTATGACTTATGTTAAGACTTGTTTTAAAATATATGTTCATGTGCAAATTGCATTTTAACTTATGAAATGATAAATAAGTTTAGTAAAAACATGCTTTCGTTCTCTACTTTGTATTTTGTTAATAGAATGGCCCAAATGCATTGTAAATTCATATTTAATTTATTTTGTATATAATATTATAATTTTAAACAATATATAATTATATATATATAATTATATATTGTTTAAAATAATAATTTTATAAAAATTGTGAAACGGAAATTGTTTATGACTATACGAATGTAAAATCAGATATAAACTGATGATAACATTACGATTAAAAGTCTTACAACAATGTAAGTTTATATTTACAAATCGTATATTACGTCTTAAGTTACGTCTGAAACTCTTCCAAGTAAAATTATTAAAAAATCTATGTTAAAATATATTTCAATGTTTAAAACAAAATATTACTTCTAACATATTTATGATTTATCTTAAATTATTTCAATTATTATACGATATAATTTTGATATATATTTATAATTTACAACTGTATTTAAACACGATATTTTTTTAGGGGAAAGAAATTATATTCGTATAAATCAAACTATATATTTTTATCATTTTAATCATCATTTAGTTTACTTAATATAGAGAAATTTAAATGTTGTTAAGTTTTTTTGTTTTTTTTTATAAATAAAAAAATATATATTTACATAAAATCTGCATTAAATATTAGCCTTTTTGATCAGTTAAAAACTAATTTAAATGAGTATTACTTAACCCTTCGTCTATGGACATATTTTGCAAGGTTTTCTCCTTGGAGGGGGAAATCCCTCCTGGGAAAACAAATTTCATATCATCAAATTAAGCTGACATTCGGTGTACAGATACATTCTTGTAAGACTTGTGAAACTACTTTTTCTTTTTAAAAAAATTAATAAATTAGTATCATTTTAATGGCCTGATTACGTACGTCATAAACTTCACTTTACGAAACTAAGGAAAATAACCATATGTGCTATTATTGACCCATATATATTACATAATTTTTCATCAATGTAACCAATTGACATAATTTTTTGTGCACCTGATTCCAGATCACAAGATCTATGATAGTATAGTAAATTTATATTGTTATAATACTTGTATAAATAAGCCATAACAAGTGTAAATGTTATTTGAGTATTATTTTAAATTGTTGGGTATTTTAAAATTTAATTTTATTATTCAACTTGAATGTATATATATTTTTTTATATTAATGCAGGGAATACTTGTAGTCTATGTATTAATGCTACAAGTTTTAGCTCTTAATATCATCGGCAAGTAAGAACATGTTATTTGGTATGTTAACATGTTCGAAATTATTTTAAAAAATTAGATAAAAGCATTTTAGCCTCTACAAAATAAAGGATCATGACGTATTACATCATTCCATCAAAAACTTCATTTGTTGAAAGAAAAAAATTGCTTGATTGCATAAAAAGCATCATTTTCAGATGTTAAATAAATAATTGCATCTAGTTAATAATACAAGAATACAAAAAATCAGAGGAAGTAACATCAACGGAGGCACGTACGGTGAGGTGAGCAGCTGAACCTCTAAATTGGCACATAGCGACGAATTCATATAAATGAACTAATATGGTAGCATAGAAAATTTACATATTTTTAAAGTTATCAATAATGCTATCCAGAGGACTCCACAAACCCCCCCACTTTAGCTCTATTGCATAGGTGTATGATTAAACATATAAACAATACTGAAATCCTAGAAGATCTTCGTCCGAGACAAATCCTCTAGCTTGATAATAATTTTCAATAAACTTTATTTATATTAATAATTTAACTAAAAATATACCACCCACATAAGAAACAAAAACAAAAAAAATTTCAATAGATACGAAATCGGCAGAATAAATAATTATTTGACCAAAATATACAATTCGATAATTAATCATTCTGACAAGCATCCTTTATATATATAGAGAGAATGAGCAATATAAGCCAATCAGATAAGAATTTATAACATGTAAATAAAAATTTGTTAAAAAGATACTAATGGAGTAAAACTATGTATATGGAGCAAAAAGGCGTATAAAGTTTTCACACATAATACCTTTACTAAGAACACTAAGTAGATGCATATATCTACAATAGTTGTGAGTCTGAGGATTTATGCATTAATAAGAAAACCGTAAAACACGAAATCCTGATAGAGCCAAAAGTTTGACCGGCTATCGAATATAATTTTGTTACCAAAACCATAAAAATTAAACAGTTAAAAAACAATAAAAGTGTAATGTAATTTTATATTTACTCAATATTCCTGTAGCAGCGAAAATAGTGTTATACCATGAATGATAACATTAAGTAAAATTTACTGCTTTAAGAAAATAATTCACCGATTTCAATAGGTATGCTTTGGTTATAACAAATTTCAAAATCATTTTTTAATTAAAAAAATCATTAAAAAAAGTATATATAATTAAATGTACATAATGAATAAAAATTCCTGTAAAAAATTATTTAAAAAGAGAACACAGATTAAATATTGGAAAAATATTTAACAAATTATACGGATTAGCTGAATCAGCAAAAAATCTAGATTTCGTGTTTATGTTGCAGAATACATCAGTTTAGATTCGCTAGCATTTAAATTATCAATTTAGTCATTGCATATGTAAATAAATACAAACATATATGTTATAATATATCATACTATTATCAAATATTGAATTGTGCTGGAAATCTTTCTTGTAAATCTGAAGTTTTGATTAAAATAGGCAATACAATAAAGCGAACACGATATTATTATAACAATACATTATGTTAGCAAATAGGTCGGCTGAACAACGATAAGGAATTTAGAATAGCACTTCGTCAACTGTTTGTAGATATTTGGACAGCGACACCAGTATCATTCTTTTGAAGTAGTTCATTAAAATCAAAACGCGGAATCTAAAAAAAACAAAATAAAACCATTTAGATATCATAATATTATTTTTTTAAAAGTGCCAATATATAGACAGAACAATTCGTCGAGAAGATAACATAAAAAAAAAAATTTTTGGCGAAATTACCTTTTGCAATAAATTGACAACCCCTCGTGATATCTACAGTCTATATTTGCGTGAGTCAAGCTGCATTGCGAATTAAACGAAGTTCATATATTATTGTAACATACGAGTTTGAGAAAGTAGTTAAATCCGCAATGGCTAAGTCGACATTTAAGAATAGTAGATCGATATTGTGATGTTTGATATTGAAGGCGTTAAAAATAGAACGGGCAATAGTAGCATATAGTATAGGAAGAGTGGATTCGGCCCACCCTTGCCTTACCCCCCTATTCATTTTATTATCTGAAAATTTATAAATAGTGAAGCTTTCGCAGTTTAAATTCCTTCCGCTTCAAGCTAATAGTCGTATTTCTGTGCATTGCTCTATAATTATAAACTTACTGCTACTTTGTTGCTAATACCACTACATTTGAAATTAACAATTAAAAAATACTACTTTTAAAAACTACACTTTACACGTTGTTTTAATTTATTACATTAAGTGAATCACTAGTATCATCGAAATTGCGTTTTTATAACTAACAACTCTAGGCGTGTACTTAGATAGTATGCCCAATAAAAAAATAAGAATATATAATGTATGTCAAAGTTACCTTTGTATTATTTGGACCAGATGGTGTACCATTGCACAGATCTTGGAGAGGCCTAAAATGGGTATTGAAAGTTTGAAGACGGTTATAAATAGAATGTTACCTATTTTATAATAATAATTTTATTTACTATTATTAACCTAATGTCTTTTTATGAATAAAAGAACGTAAATAATCAACATACCAATATCCAAAAAACAACCAAACCATCAAATCTTAAACTAGTTGCATAGTGGCGTGAACAGCAGTTTGCCAACTCTCTGACAGTCTTGTAATAAAAATACAATAAGTAGGAACCGATTTTGTAAATAGCAAAATTATAATTTTCCACGGCAAACATATCTTTCATTTAACATCCCAGAATATATATATATAAAACTGCCATAAAAGTGTGACTGTTTTTAAAATATTACATAACAAACGACTCCTAACAATCACTTAATTTTATTTCCTATTTTAACACTGAAAATAAGACAACCGTATATTTTTTATAAAATAAATATAGATACCTTGGTAGCATGAGGCACTTTTAGATGGGGCTCTAATTTAACCACCAGCCTTTAACCTATGCGGTGAAATATACTCTATTAATTTAGTATTGGGAACGGCCGAGTGGTTAAGAAGTCTTTCCTAATGAATGGTCGGTCGTCCCTTGTACCACAAACATATCAAACGGGTCAAACACATTTATCAGAATAAACTTTACACTCGGAGATTTTATCTAATAAGTTTCTGGTGCTATTTTACAGTACCAAAACTAATAAACTTTAGTTAAACAAAAAAGCCAATATACCGATCAAGAAATTAGCATTTGTTACATCAGGTACTACGTAGAACCATATACTAAATTGTCTATATATCCATAAGAACGTCAATTATTAACATTAAAATATGCAGCAAAAGTGAAAACCCCCACTGACTTTTGCTGACGAGCCTGGGCCAAGAGATGCCCGAATAGCCTGTTCAACACGGCCTTATTAGCGCTAACTCTCGGATGTTTCTTGGGCAGAGCCAATAGCCCGGCAAAGGCAATCCATCCGCCCTCAACAGCCAGACTGTTGAGACGATCAAAATTGAAGCCGACAGCCGCCAGACGTTCCGCCAGAGGTCGGGTGATCACCGGCTTTTTGTCTGTCGTCATGTGGGTCCCGTGTATCAGATGTCGACTCAGACTGGCCAGGTTCTGGTTGTGGGTCTCCAGAGTTGAGAGTTTCTGACAGAATCAAAATTCCAGTCGTTTTAATGGAAGTAAAATATTGAGATAATAATATTATTCTATTAATGAAATATCAATTGTGTATTATGTACATGGACCAGAATATTGGTACACTATATCCAGTGGTCCATTATAGTTATTCATACTATTATACAAAATAGAGACATAATAATTTTTTTCGAGGCTTGAAAACGACCACGTTATTTCGCACGTGGACATACTTTGTAGGGTTTGTTCCGTGGATTTATTGTATTGTCAGTATTATATGTGCACGCACAGTTACCAAAAATAGTGTATTACATTGTAAAGAATCATTTTTTCTGTGAAAATTACTTTTTTCTAAAGTGATTATTCTCTAAATGTTGGGCTGTGACAATTTTCGATAGTTTGTGGATAATTTTTTTTCTCTTGGTCAAAAGTTAATATTTCGCATATCATGTATATCGACACAACTATTACAATTTTTAATGACCTAACGCGATGTTCTTATAAATATATAAATGGACCCAGATCAGATTATCAAGAAATCCAAATCTCATATTCTCAAAGCTCCACCTTATATAAATTTATTTATACATTTTAAAAACTGTTAATAATCTTAAAAAATTGTATTGCCATCAAGCAATAGTACTATAAATAAATACCACAATGTTAAACTTTTTTTAAAATTATGGATAAACCTATTTTTAATGACTTTATGTTTGCACTTTCCAGACCAAGTTTATTTACTTGGATTTCAATGGGGTTACGTTCTTTCCTTTACGGCAGTTCTTTAATTGTTGTCATTATTAAGTATGTTTTAGAATCCCCCTATAACACCATTGAATGTTTCATTACTTTATATACATAATTTTGACAAATTTTAGCTTCACGGTAGCATGTCTAAGACCACACCATGCGAACCCTGCACAACAACAAGAGGCAGCAGCAGCCAGCTCCTCACCTGTAGACTCTCGGCGTCCTTTTTGACTCCATAACGGACAAGATCCTCCAGGGGGCAGAGTTTGGCCAACACCCCGCTCAGCGCGATACAGTCTCCTGCGGCATCATGCGCTTGGAACCGGACCTGGGGACATAGCAGTCGGGCTAAATCCTGTAGCCGGAGTCGTGCGTAGGAGGGGATGTGGGTGGCCTGGGGATGATGGGAGCAGGTCAAATAAGGTTACGATTGTTGTTGGGACTTTTGAACAATGTTTTTGTTTAAATTGAAAAAAATACCAAAAATGTTGTTGAAATGAATCATATGAAGCTCCTACCTCGGATGATTTCTTTAGTCGGCGGGCCACCACTAGCGAGTCGACAAGAAGCGGTGGAGGTGAGGAGGGGAAGAGTTGAGCTACACTGAGGCCGGCGGTGTTCAGGTGGCGCATAAGGATGGGGAAGTCGAAGTTGTGCCCGTTGTGGGCAACCAGAACTGGGATGGCACCTGTGGAGACCGGTGAACATAAGGAGAGGTATCTAAACATTAGTCAGACGAGGTTAGCTCAGTAGTTAGAGAGGCCAATTATTACCAATGATATGCATATATATTAATAACTGTGTGTTATAATTATAATTGTAAATAT
This sequence comes from Coelogynopora nodosa, assembly GCA_034780555.1. Classification (NCBI taxonomy): domain Eukaryota; kingdom Metazoa; phylum Platyhelminthes; order Proseriata; family Coelogynoporidae; genus Coelogynopora; species Coelogynopora nodosa. Next base: position 8,002 of record JAUZND010008149.1, read on the forward strand.
TCCCACTGATATTGTTGCTGCATCGTAATATAATAAAAAATAATATTATATACACATATATATATAGGTATTAATAGCTTATATAACTTATGTACTTACAATATATTATATATAAATTATATAACATACATACAAAGTGGCAGTAAAAGTAACGCAAAATTCTATTCTAATTCTAAAAATCTGAATATTTTTAAACGACAGCGTCTCTGGAAGCAATTTTGAATCACCTAAAGCGGTCTGGAATTTATTTTGCTCAGGTTAGTGGAATATTCTGATGATATGATGTTCCAACAGGGTGGTACGCCCTTGCACTATGCATTAATCGTGACAATTTTGCTGGAAGGTGTAGTGAGCACAGGGGGTTTAATACAGACATAACACCTGAGCTGACTATTTCCATTGAGTGTCCTCAAAAATAAAGTTTATTAGCACAATTCTCGAACAAATCTTCAACTGGTGCTAGCTATCACTGAAGAAATCAACTCAATATATGTGATCAATATATTTCGTGATCGATTATATCTATATGACCATTTTTTAAAGGAAAAATTTCGTCAACGGTATCACTTATTAAAAATGGGTGCAATCCACCTCACTGACTTATTGCGTAATCGATTTGAACCTCTAACGAAATGCAGTTTTTCGAACCCTGCGAACATCGTACTTCACCTTCCAATACGGTATGTAGAATTTTACGACATGTAAATAATATAACTGCTTCTTACGACCAACTTTTATAAACATGCCTGCAGATCAAAACGATGTCCAAATAACAAAACATTATATTTTTTTACTATTTCCGATTTGGCATTAAAGTTTTTATTTCCGTATTAGTTCTATTGTTTGTAAATGATGACTTAACTTTCCAAAGTTTTGTTTTTGCCAATGAATTTAGTAAACATTCTTTTTTTCCCAATCACAGAACAGTTTGATATATTTCTCCTGGCTCAAGTTCCTGCCTATTTTTGGGATGAAATAAAAGCGTAATTATTAAACGGTTACGTTTAACTAAATAAGAAACCGGTTTTCTTACACGCCACTCTTCAACCGCAACCAAAGAAAGTGATTCACGAGCTCGCGGTAACCATATAAAATATTCCAAACTATTAAGTATGATCGGCACCGCATAAATTACATCATCGACCGCTCTTCTTTCCGCTCCACGCGGTGCCTTTAATGAATTTTTTTATATATCTATATGCTATTCTCACCTATATGTATATAATTAAATTATTAAAATATTATGGTTTACAATCAAGGTCACACACATAGTGTAAAACATTATTAATAAAAATGATAACTGCATTATATCAAAGCATATTATCTAGATTAATAAATTTATACATATTATATACATTTATATTAACATATAGTGTGTAAAAAATTATTATTACTAATACTTATGCATTTGTATTATATTTTATACGAGACACAGACAAAAAATCATATAAGGATAACACGCAAACGAAACTAAACCATATCATTCAGATTTTTTCATGTGTGAAATTGTGATATTCACAAATTTATAATATTATATCTTTTAAGACAATTGGAATTAAAGAAATTCAGAAAAAATGGACAAATAAGTTATAAATTCGATTATTATTATTCTTTTAAAGATAATTGAGCATATTTCAGTGTTATAGAATAAGATTATGATGCTAATACAATGTTGCGTATATTGTTAGAAGTATTTAAATGGTATTTTTCAAAATGGAAGATAGAGATGTTGAAAACGAGAGATTAAATGCATATAAAAGCAATATTTGATTCAGTCGTAAGATATTTAGTGGTAAAGTTTTTATAAATTGGATATCCATAGAGGATAAAAAAATTTATTGTTTTTTAATGTTGTAATAATTGTGATATAATTATGAAAGGAATCTGGGTAGATAGTTTATAATAGCCGTATAGACAGTTACTACAATATGGGCGTTTTTCTAAAAAGTGTAATTTTTTTGTTGGCGGAAAAATTAAAGAGGACAAATTTAGATGTTGTTTTATATTTATTGCATTGTTATAATCAGTTGACAAACATTCCATATTTTTCGAAAAAATAAC
>JAUZND010008151.1:0-10061 GCA_034780555.1 Coelogynopora nodosa
CATTGTCTCGATTACCTTTGCAGATGTTGTGGGGTCCACCAGAAATCTATAGTCGAGTTTCTTGTTCTGCTTTGGTTGAATTACCTGAATTAACGACAACGACAATATATATAATTATATAGATACTATATTTTTTACATAAAATGATCATACTACTTATATTTAATCAATAATATAACATAATATATATAATATGTATATATACATATTATTAATAAAGTATATTTGTAATGCAAATAAAATTGTATTAATAAAAGCTGAAAATGTGTTTTTATGTTTTAAAATGCTATTAATAATACACAAATTTATTGTGCTATAATATTGAATATTTATTATATTATCTTCAGGAATTCTTAATGATATCATGTAATAAGTTTAAATACAATAATTTTAAATATAAAGCAACATATGATTTTGAAAAGCAAATATTATATCGCAGAAAATTCGTAGAACTGAATATGCCCGCAATTCAAAAAGAAAAAAATCATTTTAAGTAAACGTTGATTTATATGTTGCAATTGTTGGGCTGCCATAGACAACTACTCTGGACTTAAGTGTACACATTTGTTTCGTTTATTTATTTTTAAAAATAACTTGAAAGTAAGTTAAGTGTTGAAATGGATGAAATGATTTATTACTTTTCTTATAAGCACACGTACCTCCAACTAAAACAGTGAAATTGAACATTAATAATGTTCTATAATTATTATTTATAATGTTCTGAACATAAGTAATGGCTAAAAGAAATGTGATAATGATCTGTTATGTTATTGATTATGTTACCTTCATATCATCACAAATGTTTAAAATGTCAAAAACTATTTATTTTAACCATATATAGTTAAAATAAGCTTCGTATATAATGATAAAGTGTTTGGTCTTTGCACAGCAGAGACCTTTTTTTCTTAATAAGTTGTCTCGACACATATTATCAATGTGAAATATTTTACAGTGACAACACGGATTCCTAGAATAACATCGAGCTGAGCTGGCTGTAAAGAATAAAATTGAGAACAGTTTTGAATAATGAAAAGAGTTGAAGGTCGTGCTTCTAAAAGTATCGTCTATTACGCTGCCATCTAATTTATTTACTGAAACTCTGATCAAGTCATCATTCCATGGCCTTCGAGGAATTGTGGCAGCACAATCTGCACTTTGGTTCTGTTTGCGGATCTTTTTATCACTTGAGTTTACTCTACGAAAATGTCATGACTGAACCTTTGGCTACACAAACACACATTTGTGCAAATATATTTCAATTTCCTGACATCATTTTTTGCCACGAAGGCTAAATTCTATTTTCTATTTTGATTACCAAAATGTAAAGCAAGATGAAGCAACCTTCGGAAAGGAATTGTAAATTTCGTTTTCTGTAATTAATTTAAACCCCTATTTGTTGAAATAAGTAGATTTAATTATTCTATAAAATATTACCTACAGGAAATAGTTTTAAAGAAACACGACTTTTTATTTTCCTCGTTTAAACTCATTGATCATCGTGTGTATCTGCAGACTATCGATTATATGTCACAAAATAGACGTTAAGTGAACGTTAATCAAATATCAATGGTATTTGAACGTATTTGTATTTGTACGTATATTCAAAAGAAAGCATCTTAATGTTGGAAGAAATTGAAATGGTTGTTGAATCTGACATTAATGACTACAAAGATAATGATTTCTATAAAAACTATATGAATTGTAGTACTTTGGTCAAACCTTTTTATTTCACAAAATCCGAAACACTTCCTTTTTCGGATTTTCCATCTGTTCATATCCGATCAGGACATATTTATGACAGAAATATTAAAATACAAAATCGCGAATGTCGTCAGCATTTATTGACCCTTTATATCACAGTAAAATAATTGAACGATCACATTTTTACGGAAGCTGCATTGACATTAATTATATGGGAAGATATCCCCATAGATCAGGTCCCAATATGAGGACCTCCTCAGTTAACGTTGATGTAGACATTTGTAATTGACATTGACGACATCTGGATTATTTTGATCTTGATCAAATTGTATTGTGCAACTTGTTGCTAATAGTTGTCATAGGCGCATTATAACTTGACTTCGTTGTTTGTAATACTGGGTTGATCTTGTTTGTTTGATCTTGATCTTGTTTGTTTGATCTTGATCTTGTTTGTTTGACCTTGATCTAATTCGAACGGTTGTTGTCAATGGCTGTTAAGGACGTGTTTTATAATTCCATATGCATTGTATCTTTGAAAAAAGTGTATTTTCTATGAAAACTAACAGATGTATTATTATTTTAATTTTCTATATCGATTCTTTTTACAGCATATTATATTTGTTGTTGTAAAAGTAATTGAATGTAATATACGTCTTTATTAATAGATTTACGCGGTTTCAAATTATCTAACCTGCTCTGTACCATTTCCATACACAATAACCATCCATAGCTTCCCTTGTGTTGGTTACCTACATACCGCGGGTAATATATGTATATATATACCATTCAAAAATAATCCATATAAAAATAGTCGTAAGTACTCTGTTAAAATTAGCATGCGTTAACGTTATTTTAGCTCGTTTAAAGAACGTATATATTTCCATCACTTTTAAAATTTGTTATTTTTTGGAGTGGTAATTACTAATAAACGTGGGTAATGTTAGCTTACTTCAGTAAATAGCATGCTAGCTTTATTTTCTTGTTTAAACACGTTTTTGGAGTGGAAAAATATATTTTTACTGAATATCAAAGATATTTTCTACGTGATTTAGTATACTGTTATTTAATAGGATCGATACATAGCATAATTATATAATCTATTTTAACTGATAAATCTATGTATTTTAAATAATTTCTACTGCTTATACATGAAGCAAAATCTAAGCTAAAATATCATTATTTTATATTAATACTAATAAGTAGTAGAAGTGTAAATAAATTATAACATACGAATTTGTAAGCTGGAATATTTACATGATTAGACTATAAAATATAACAATATTTAAATTAGGTTTCATTATGCATTTTAATATTATATAAAATTTTGTCCATCTATAAACAATAATTATATTCCATAACTTATCAATTATTATCTATAGACTAACAATTCTTCAAACTGGTATTATAGTCGATAGGTATTTGGTAAATGCAGATAGGTATAGTATTTAGCAATTACCGATAGGTATTTGACAATTATCGATAGGTATTTGAAAATTATCGATAAGGAATTATCAGTTGTTGATATAGGTATTTAACAAATGACTGAATCATATAATATATATATACATATTTATATATATACGTATATAAATGGTAAGACACGCTAAAATCCAAATAAAGTCTATATATAGACTTTATTTGGATTTTAGCGTGTCTTACCACCTGCTACCGGAAGCATATAATATATTGATTAATTGGCTTGACGCAACAGCTTAGATTAGCCAATATCATTAACTCAATACGACAGCGCTACCAGTTTACTATACAATCAAGAGTACGTAGCGAGGCTCGAACCGCCGACCTTCTGGTTTACAAACCCTCATTGGATTGAATTATTTGTATACTAATCCGATTGCATCATTAATTAATATTTGGTTTTTTATAATACTCGATAAATGTATTGATTAGCCGCACCAAGTTTTATCGGTTAATTAAACATAATTAGGAGATTAACGGCCTTCCCATCTAATAGTTAAAGATTAGCTATACATCGATTTCAGCAAAAATAACTAACATAACAGCTAGATGAGCAGTCATAAATGGACTTCTTTTTTTAGCCTACATATTATGCGCTATATAGAATTCTAAACAAAAGTGTCAAATTATGCGTTATAGTAAATAGAAACAGCAACATACATTGTTTCAAAGTTTATCGACAAGTTTGTTTACTAATATTAACTTAATAATTATTAACTAATATCCCGGCAACAAATACAGTCCTTTTGATTTACATATAGAAAAGATTTTTATCTGGTTATTTAGCTGAACTGTTTATTTACATTTTTAATCTATATGAGTTTTATTATATATGTACATGTGTTTGGTCTAAGGCAACTTTTTTCAATACACGTAATAAGGATTTAACCTGCATAAATAATAACCAATACAATTAATTAATATATATTCAGACTCAGATTGAGAGCGTGCCGGTTAATAGTCCACCAAAGCCAGGACTAAGAACTACTGGGAATCGAAATACTAATATATTTCAGTTTCAATTGTGTTCCCCATCAGCAATCACTCCCCTGGATCAATAACTGCAATGCAATATACCCTCATTCGGACTATATTGATATTCTTTCAACGGCATAAACAATGGTATATTTAAAAGTATCATAATAAACGTTTTTAAATGTTATATAGTAAATAGAGTTTACAAAAGCTGGACATTCGCAGAAAATGAGAAAAATTAGATCATCTAATTAAACATGTAAAGGAGCATGATGATAAATAAAGAGGAATGCAAAAGAGCCTTTATATAGCATAATCAATTTAAAGCATTAATATTTACATTAAATACAAGTGAAGCTAATTTATGTAATTGTTTGTATTGGTAATATGCTAAATATAGTACATAAACTAATTGAACTCGTTTTTATTGACATACAAAAAGGACTGTGAATGGACGCGTAAACCCCCATTTCACAGCAAAAGGCATTAAGCAGGTTAGAAGATTTAAAATAGGACACAAATGGCCGTTTTAGTGAGTCAAATTTTATGCACATATAAAGCGACCCCTCATGTTTTTAATGTTTTCAATTGTTATTTATATGTTATGTAATGATAACTTTTTAAAATGAATATTTTGTCTTGGCATATATCATCTTGATAATTACTAAAAAGATGTAAAACAAATACTGCGATATTAATATTGGTTTAATACGGTTATTATTTAATATTATTTAAAAAAAATTGTTTTAAAAATTTTATATATTACTTCGAATTTGAACAATAATAAATCTTATTAAATAATATGAGACCCATTATACATCTCTGAGTTTGAAGTAAGGTTTTGAGTCATCTGTTTCGGACAAAGTAATAAAATCAAAAGTTTAGTTTCCAAGTGGGCCAGCATGCGCCTTAAGTTCATTCTCTTTATTTATTTTAGAAATAAAAAAAATTAGCGTTGTATTTTTAGATTGGCTAAATATTATATTTTAGATATTGTGTAATATGGGTGATTTCCACAGCCAGAAATTAAAATCGAAGATTAATGAGAGATTAAAGATAAAAGTAAATTATAAGAACATTCAATTTGCGTTATAAAATGTTGAATGTTAATGGTTTAATTATTTCTGTCGGTCCCAACGAAACATATATATAAAAAAAAAAAATTGAAAAAATTATTATAATTTTGACTAGTCTGTTTCAAATTATTGATAATTTTTTTAATTAAAAATTTTAATCATTAATCTATTTCTACTTTTTGCTTAAAGTGATATCTATACTCATGTATATTTATCAACAACACATGTGAAAACACCCCATAGGCTACAGATCACTCGATGTCATTTTTTAACACAGGATACATATAGGGCTTAATATTATTAAATAAATTTTATATGCTTCAAGTTCTAAATCGCTTCTCTCCCAAAATGAATTATACTTTCTCGTTACGAAACAATTAAAAAATAAATCAATATAGAAAAACGCTTATTATTATATAAGGTCACATCCACAAGGGGATATAGGACATTAATCATTTCACATAAGTTTCATTTCACGTCTGCTTCCTATAATTTGAGAGTGAAAGAGGCAACAAAACAATCTGAAATGTTTGCTTCCATATACTTTGCATTGTGTGCTAAGTTATTGTGTGCATACTCTGACTCAAACTGTAACATCGGTTTTATCAAAATATTTACCAAAGCAATCAATTTTACGGTTAAGACTGTTTAATAGAGTTGTAATATTGTCAAATATTATCTCAGATGCAGTTTATGATTAATTTATATTGAAAATGAAGCAGGCATAATAGCTCAACTTTATATATACAATATTTACGAAAAGATAACGATTTAACAATTGGAAATATTCAAAATGAAAAGCAGGATTATCGCAGATTCATCAGATAAAGCTATTAAACCGAAAAATGAAACCAGCTACAATCAATGGGATAATTTGACACCTTGGAATTATGCTATAAATACCGTGGAAGTTGTAGTTTTATGCTGCGGTTTTCTAGCCAATATTCTGATGCTAAACTGTATTTTTCGTCACAAGATGGCCTCCAAGTTAACCAACGTGTTTCTGAAAGTTCAATGCTCAGTCGATGCTTCAGTTTGCGTCATTGGACTGAGTTTTCTTGTCCAACCGCTACAATTTTGGCAAACGGGAAATGTTACTCTGGACGCATTCATTTGCCATGTTTGGCACAGTCAACTAGTTTACTGGTATCTGGTTTTTCTAAGCGTGCAAAATCTTGTTTGCACCGCCTGTGATCGATTCTGGGCAGTTGTAATGCCCCAGAACTATAAAGCCCGTCAAACAGTACGAATGAAAGCATGCATTATGAGTTTGTTCGCTTATACCATTCTAGTTGGATCACCCAATGCATTTCTCACTTACTTTAGTGATGGAAAATGTATTTCACGCAGTCTACTACTATCCAGTATGGAGCGCATCCTGATGACCGGTTTTGCAGTGCTGTGGGTTAGCACAATTTATTTGATTCCGACTTTACTTTTTGTCATCCTCTATTCCAAAATTATACTTACTCTCTATAAATCCAATACTCAAATTAATAGGCTACGAACAGGTCGCAATATCAAGGCCCTACAGCTTACCAGGGCCATGATAATCATCACTTTGATATTCATCGCGAGTATATCCTTTGATAGTCTTTACTTTCTTTTCAGTGCCACTGGAATGGTCCATTATGTGATCAACAGTCCCTGGCAAAGAGTGGGAGTCTTTCTAGTATCCGTTAACAGCTCGGTCAATGTGTTCGTCTACTGTGGAACAATGAGTTCCTTCCGAAAACTCTTTCTGACCACCTACTGCAGCTGTTGCTGGTCTGGAGCCCCTGATGCATTACCAAGAAGATATTCTACTGAATTGAGAAAGTCTAGACAAAATGACTCCATCGGGACCTCCAGTTTTGTATAACTGCCATCATTATATGTATATATATGGCTAGTGACATTATTTAATTTTAAACATTACTGAAATGGTGTCAAAATAGCTTAAATATTAAATATATAACATAAATCATGTTAAGGCCTTGTAATAATTGTTTATTAACTATTCGCTGTAAGTATGTTCATCAAAAAGATTGTAACACGATAGATTAAAATGATCTTAGTATAATAATACATCTGTATTAAATGAAAGTTTAAACAAATAAACTATTATTGACAATTATTAACCGAAGAAAATATACACAAAATGTAAACTTAACGCCTATCCACCAACAAACAAGCCAGCCACACGTGCTGGTTTTGCCACTATTTTCTGTTGACATTTTAAAGATTTACGTGTTACAGATTTTTCTATATTGTTCCTTTTTTATTGTTACTGGAAATGTTAAGTTTGTTAAATAATTAACATTTTTGCCGTTTTATTTATTTATTAAGTTTAATTGTATACAGAAAATATTTATTTACTCATACTTATATTTTTATAATTCTTGTATATCTTATTCCAAACTTTCTTTACAATTCAGCTCTCTGAAATCATTTGCCAAATCAAATATTAGTCTTGCATCAAATATATAATGTATTTTGATGTTTTCTAATTTCAATCAAAATATCACATTAAATAGTTACTATAAGGATCAGAGTTACCGGTCAATGGCATTTGGCAAAGAGCTTAGTTCAGTTTCAATGTCTGAATAGAATACTGGCGAAGATAGAATCAAATTTGTTTGAATCTAGTATATGATCCAACTGCGAATAATGAATGCAAATGTATAGCAGCTCTTATAATGTAGTTGTCAAACAGTTAATTACAAAAACTGTTAATGTCGAATTTATGCTTAATGACTTGCCGCATTCAGCTCCGATGCCCAGCTAAATTATATTGTAAAATGTACCACATGTTATAATCTTGCCTACAATGTATTTCTATATAATTTGTTCCACATAAAGACATACGTATGTGTATTCTAAATGTGTTAACCCACCATATAGGGCATCTTTGCATTTAATTTTTATATTATTATTGTTCCTAATTTTTTGATTTTAGTACAAACATAAAGTGATAAACGGAAATCACACTGCATGTGTTACGATATACAATATATTATTTTTGCGTACCTTAATAATAGCATTGTTTATTTCCCATTTTATAAAATTATTCAAAGATTATATTAAAGCTATTAATTAAATAATTTTATGAATCTGCTGATACAGGAATTTATTCGTAGAAAATTAGTTTATGTGCGCAATTTGATTCTAACCTTGATTCCGAAAAGTTATTCCATTTTGATTTTTCAGAAATAGTTTTGAAAATATTTAGATTGAGTAATTAAACGCGCATTAAGTTAGTTTTATTGATGTTTCTCAAATAGAGTAGCGTCAAAGGAAGTTTATATTTACTCTGCGATTAGTTTCATAACTTAAAGTGTATAACAATAAAACAAAATTGTAAATGTTTATACAATTAACTTCGTTTATTTTATATTTTTACTGATTCTTATACACACATTTCGTTTTTATTCTTAAAAGTATGTTAAATATTATTTAATAAAAAGATAAGAGGAAAACATTTGAAAAAGCTTTTACAAAACTATGTGGACGCGTATTAGCCGATCTAATTAAATAAAAAACAAACAGTAATAATGAATTATTTTTGTTTCGACAGTATGTAAATAATATCTATGAAATGTAACTTACAAATATTTAAAACACTTGCTTCTAATATATCCTAGCGACCAATAATTACAATCAATATTTAATTATTCCTGCTTAATTACTTTAGTAAAAAAATATGTTGATACTACAGAACACAGTACTGCTTCCGTAGAAATCAATAATTTTGTTTTATTATATGTTTATCACGAATTGGAAATGTCGTGTAAAGTTTTTTCAAACACGAGGTATATTCAAATGAAAAAGCAATTACAAAATATCCATTTTACCAATGGTAATTAGAAATAGCTTTTAACATTTTCATAAACTTCGTCTGTCAGAAAATAATTATAATCTTTCAGCAGGAAAAATCTATTTAATTATGAACATTTATGTATAAAGACGTGACATTTTAAGAATTCAACACAAATTTCAAGTACATATACTTTACCAGTAAGAAAAGGCCAAACGTCTAGGGGCCTAACAAATCGAAATTTTGAAACAGCAGTATCGACGGTTTATTTCCATACCAAGTTAGTAAATTTATTAAATCATTTATGTATTATTATTTAACTCATCTTAATGATATATGTTATTAAATTGAAATACTTAAATCATGTATTTATGTATAATGTAGTGTAATGAAGCATTTAACAGACATTTAATTGTTACATTGTTATCGTTTTATAAGAAATTAAGTATTAAATTATTTAAATCGTGTTACAATTATTCCAAGTAGATTTAGTTTCAATATTTATTCTTAAGTGGTTATTTTTCAAGGCTTCTATTTAATTTTTAATGTTATTAATTTTTAATTAAATTAATTTCAATTTGATTGAGTTATATATAATATATAGATATGTTGTTTTCAATCGTTTGTCATGGCTATTATTAATATTGTAATGTGTAGTAAACTTTGATTAGATCGAACGTGCTATATTAGGTTTCTTGGACCACTACCATATGTCCGCGGCTGTCCAATTTCATGGAAAGTTATGAATTTGTATATGCTAGCCGAAGATAAACGAGAAAATTTGGTATCTAAAAGAAAATATATCATGATATAAAAATATATTTCATCAACTTTAATTTGCCTTATAGAACATAAATATATATTTTTTCTAAATATAAATAGATTATTTAGAATTAGTTAGTATAAATAGATTAACTAAACAAATGTCAATAACATATTTTTGTGTATTTTCAAAGATTACATAAAACTATTTTTAACGTATTTAAACAATTAAAGCAATCTTTTTTTCAAATTCAAATAATATATTTAATCTCACC
>JAUZND010008152.1:0-10061 GCA_034780555.1 Coelogynopora nodosa
CTGGCCAGGGGGGGAGGGGGGAGCAGTGATGACAGTCTACCACCGGGCTGGGAACAGAGGAGGGATGCCCAGGGTAGAGACTACTATGTGGACCACTTCTCCAGAGCAACCACGTGGGAGCGACCTCAACCGTTGCCACCCGGGTAGGTTTGTCTTTGATGACGTCATCATTGTTGTTTTCAGGTTGTTTTGTTTATCTTTGTTGGATATATTATATAAGGGTCATTTGTTTGTTTGCCGCGTAACACGTTACTGGCTGAAATTTTAATGTTGTTACAATACTGTCTGTGGTTTTTTAATTCCGTTTAAACTGAAATCTACTCATATCTCATGCAGCAATCTTATTATGTTGAGTATATATGGTTATTATGTACATCTTCGCTATGGTTACGGTTGTAACTTATCGATTTTTCTTTTTCAATTATTCTAATTTGTGCATTTACATACAAATAATAAAATCTCGAAATTAATCACTTCTCTTTTTACATGGTCTGGTAAGGACCCTCTAACAAAAGTAATTGTAAAGTCTATTTTGTGTGTTTTCTGTATTTTCCACTTTTACACGAGACAATATTGAACTAGATAAATTACAGAAGCCATTATCTTTAAATTTTAAAATAAGATAAAATGTGTTATTAATTATTCTATGGTTCGAAAAACATAACCACTTGTTGTGTTTCTATTGTGTAAAAATTATATATTTATTATTTATACGAGGTCAATGAATGCATCAATATTTTTCAACATTCAGCTGATTGAAGCATTCCATTGGATGAGTGTTCGGTAGTTTTTAGTAGATGAACAGATTTGCACTGACTATAATGCAAGAAAAACTTCTTTTTTTTGAAAATTGAATTTTAGTTAAAAATGTCGCTCACGTTACCATAATATGTCCCTTACATGACGCTCATATTTTCTCCGGGTAACTCTTACATGTCTCTCACGTCACGGTAGCATAATATTTCCCTTACGTGACGCTCACATGTCCCTCACGTGACCATAATATGTACCTTACGTGACGCTTACATGCCGTTCACGTTACCATAATATGTCTCTTACATGACGCTCTAATTTTCTCCAGGTGACTCTTACATGTCTCTCACGTGACCATAGCATAATATTTCCCTTACGTGACGCTCACATGACCATAGTATGTCCCCTACATGACGCACAGGTGGGAGAGGCGGGTGGACCCACACGGCCGTGTCTACTACGTGGACCACAACACGCGGACCACGACCTGGCAACGACCCAACACCAATCTCCTCCAGAATGTGGCCCAATTCCAGGAGTGGCGGGCCGCCAGGAACACCCAGATGCAGCAGCAGCTCAACCAGCGCTACAACATCTGGTCCTGGGCTGGTGGCGCCCCTCCGGCCTCCACCAACCTCGATCAGGAGCGATTTGGACCGCTGCCCGAGGGATGGGGTGAGTGATTCAGTTCTTAGTTTCAGAGATTTGCCGATAGCAGGGACACAGTACAAAAGTTTTTCATAAACAGGCATCCTGAAATTTCAGGAAATTTTAGAGGAATTAGGATAATTTTTGAGATTGACAATTTGGCACTATTTTGGGGGTAATTGGATAATTTATTGGTTGGAGAATGGTTCTCAGAAATATATTTTATTTATTGTTAAAATGAATTGTAACCCCAAAAATGTTGTCTGTAATGAAAAATAAAGAACTACATTCAACATTTTTTGCATCCAAACTCATCCATACTCTACTTAATGTATGTTATATCTCATTTTAATTTTGAATAAATAGCAAAAAGGTTAGCTTACAATATTCAGTTCACCATTGTATCCATTGCGTTGTATTGAATAATGTATAAATATACACAACAAAAGCCAGACTATGGGAAAGTCTTATCGGTGATAATTATTATGATAATTACTACTTTCACATTAAGTTGAAGCCTTTACAACTCTACATAACATTCTATTATGTGTGTATGTGTTTATAAAACAATCTACCTAATGATGAAAATTCGCTTCCATTTTCGTTAGCCCCAAAACTCTTAGAATTGACAAAAGCCACATCCAACGATAAAAAGGCCCTTGGTATGTAATTTTATCATGAATTCTGAGATAAATCTTTATTTTTTAACTCTCTGTGGTATTTGCGTATCATATTAATTCATTTAGTGCATGCCTAGAAGAAGATGCTGCTAAGTATAAAACTACAATAGTTGTCACAGGGCGATGGTGGATAATGGAGGAGCTTTAACATTTTCCTGAAATTTATTTTAGAGCTGTTAGGATGATTGCATAAATTCATGAATACCATAACATACAATACAATATTTTTTAATAACCGTTAGAATAATGAAGTGAACCCCTCTCCATGATTCTCCCTCTCCACCAATCAGAGCGGCGCATGGACAACAGCCGCCGGTTCTACTTCGTCAACCACACGACGAAGAAGACCCAGTGGGACGACCCCAGAACTCTGACCAATCCGCTGCCGGAGGGCTGGGAACTGCGCTACACGCAGGAGGGGCTGCCCTTCTTCGTCGACCACAACACCAAGACCACCACCTTCAAGGACCCCAGGGCTCCCCATGACGATAGGTGAGTGGGGAGGGGGGTACAGGGGTACTGTAGGCGCTTCTGTTGTGTGCACGCACGGACAGGGTGTCTGCCAAACCTGGCCCAGGGGGGAATGAGGGAGCGGTCTAAAATTCAAGTGAAAAGAGGGGAGGGGGGTTACCCTGTCGAAGAATAAACGACTGTTACATATTATTCGCACAAACTGTATATTATGCTGTGTGTAATACTAAAGTGTATACTAAAAGATAATAATATTTAAAATTTTATACATTAAAAGGTATTTTTACCCTTATTCAGTGTTCACAGTATAAATTAGAGTCTACAGTCATTTTAGTCAATAAATTAATGACATTTTATAATGCATATATTTAATTAGTTTATATAATTATGATCATTATAAATACATAATTAAATATCCTAAATTTTCGGATTCATACAGATGGTGAACCTAAATGTTCTTAGATTTTGAAGGTTTTTGTATTTTTAAGACTTTGTTTTAATACAACGATTCTATTATTTTAGTCAACTTTGACATGTCCAACTGTATAGTTTTTGTTGTTTAAATAAATTGTTAAAAATTATTAATACAAATAATTATAACATATTATTCTATATTGTAGGATCCGAGATGAGATGGCTATCTAAAATAAAAATTACAATAACTGTATACTCATCTCATTTTGTTATATCTTTGTTTATATAAAGACTTTAGGTACGTAAATAAAATGTCCACATCTTCACGGTACACCTACCATACGATCCCACTGTTCACTGTTCCAGTATGATGCAGCAGGACTGGTGCTTCCAGACGCGCGTCTCCAGCTTCCGCTACACCTGCCACCAGAACTCGATCACCGGCCACGTCAAGGTGAACGTGTCACGACAGCGCCTACTGGAGGAGTCCTTCAACCAGATCATGGCGATGCAGCCGCAGGAGCTCAAGAGACGCCTCTACATCGTCTTCAAGGGGGAGGAGGGCCTCGACTATGGCGGCATCGCCAGGTGAGTCATCCCCTCCCTCCCCCCTCCCTTCAGGGCTCCTACGGCCCCTTGAGAACCCCTGAATTTACAGCATGGCCCATTGAAAACCTTTAGGAACCCTTGAATTTAGTCTGTCACCTTAAACACCATTAAGAACCCCTGAATTTGGTTACGTTATGATATTAAAGGGGGAAAAAAGTGCTCATTTTAATATTTTTTTAATCATATTATTATTATATTGTGTTAGTAAATATATTTTTTATGTTGAAAATGTCTATTTTGTGTTCCAATGGTGTCTTTAAATTTAAATTTTGTAATTTTAAATTTGTAAATTTTTAAATTTTTTAAAATTTTTAAATTTTAAATTTGTAATTTTAAATTTTGTATTTAAATTTCTTATTTATTAATATTGAAAGAACTAGTCGACTGAATTGTATTCGTTCGTTACCCTTGTGATTACATGTTGCGATAATTCTGGCATGTAATTGTAATGTATCAATGCATTTTTATACCAGTATTGATTATTATCATTATGTAAGTGATCTATTTTATCATCGAAGATAGGACCTCTTTATTTAGGAGGAAAGGAAACCTTGAATTTTGATCCGGATAGGGGTTATGAACCCCGCTAACTCTTATTTATGTGTGTGGAGGTGTTGTTTTACCTGAATTAGGAAAGATATACCATCTGGTTTCAATGTGTATTATAGCCGACTATATCAGTTAACGGTAGACATCATTTGTTACAATTTCTACTTGAAACAGTCCATTTGATAAACATATCTTCCGTATATTAAATATACTGCCCTGGATTTCATAACTTTTTTTTCAGTAAATTGAATTTAGCAGATTTCCTTTCTTGATAATTATAATTTAATATAATCGTTTTTTTTAACGGTTTAATGGTTCGTTCATTACCGTATGCGTTACAACTGCAGCATAATATGGCCTATCTATGTACACTTCATCTATAGCACGTCCCAGTCTATCACCAGGTCGATATCCGCTTACGACCATCCGCTTCCGACCATTTTCTGATATTCGCCCATCTACTAGCCAACCCAGTCCTTTTTAGTGGTTATACTGCGGTTGAATAACTAAGTAATACATAGGACGGTTATTGCATAAAAATCAATACGAAATGAGCATTTTTCGGGCTCAAATCATCCGCGCAATTCCTTCCGATAGATCTAATCAAAAAGGCTGTGAAATGGTTGTGTACTACTTGTTGGTATAGTATTTTAATTGTCATCTAAATATCGATTGTGAAACACTAACACTGTGCCGAACAGGTTGATATTGATTTAGGAAATGTAGCATGAAAGTGGATACTTTTCAGTATATGTCTGCCCCCCTTTTTAAGCGTCAATTTGCTGAACGAATAATTCTCATCGAAGTATAACTAGCTACTACCATTTGTATTTATCAGTTGTTGTACAATTATTATCCAACTGTTAATATTGTGCATGCAAAATCAATTAAATATGGATCATTATTGCCTTAAATATATCTTCTTAACTGTAATATATAATAATAACGTTAACCTCAGTTTTGTGTAAACTTTGACTCGAATTACTTTTTTCTGTATATTTGGATTACTATTTTTTATTATCTTATTATAAACTAGTGGTTGTTTTAAGTACTTTTAGTAAATTCAAGTAAACCATAGTTATCAATTGAAATCTATTTTATGAGAACATTGTCTGGCAAATGCTTGTCAATTAAATAGTATACATTTGAAAAACACACGTCTTAATATTATTTTTACAAAACAATAACAATATTATAATGCAAATGAAGAGTTTGTGGTCGATGTATAATATAATTTATGTCGTCTATTGGCGGCATACTTGAGATATGCTATTTAACTTAGCTATACTTCCATCACAATTTAATCAAAAAATGAACAGGTAAACACATTGTTGTATTATCCCCGCGACAGATAGTTTAGTTATAAATTCACAGCATAAATAAGTTCTGAAAATAATGTCATTAAGCCTTCTGGTCAGACTTAAAGGCTATTTTCAGTAACTTGATTATATCATTTATTTAAATCGATTTACAGCTCAATCCATTTATATATATTAAGTTGGATATCAAATGTGAAACGGGACTTGTTTTTACACTTATTGATCTAGTTCGTATAATATTTTGCGTAGTTGATACTTTTAGCGTCACAATTTTGAAATATGCACCAATATAATATCTCAATTATAGAATTTCAATATTCTGTGTTTACTAACTATCTGTTGATAATTATAACACATTTTAGAGAAAATAACTGCATATAATATATATAAAAGCACATACCAACTCCGATGTTGATACTATCTGTTCGGTGTGCGCAAATCAGGTCGATATCCGTCTGTTTCGAGGTGTCTGTACTGCATCCTCCACTAAATAGCTGCTAGCTGCTTCTACCTCATCATATACTATGCCATGGTGTGCCTCATATTTGCCTCAGACGGGACTAATAGTACATCTTCGTCGATGCCGATAATAGTGGAGAAATAGAGAGATTTTTACTACGTTTAATTAAAAAGCCAAAACTATTTATTTAAGTGAATACTATTGATTATTTTTAATTATTATGTATAGTCATAATCAATATATATATAAGACAGATTAGCAGCGGTTTGAATTTCGACAAACTCATGCTTAGCAATAACAGAAACAACTGTTTGCAGTTAACTACTAATTTTATAAACAAAATCTATATAAAATTTAAATTATGATTATTTGTCTTTAATAAATTCATAAACTATAATTGTATAATTTAAATCAACGAAACTTTAAAAAATAATTAATAATTTTAATTATTCTTATTATTCAAGACATATAATTTTTTATTTGAATTTATATAGATTTTGTTTATGAATGTGGTTCACATGTGGTCCATGTATCCCCATGCAGAGAGTGGTTCTTCCATCTGTCGCACGAGTTCCTCAACCCGATGTACTGCCTCTTCGAGTACGCCTCAGACAACAACTACTCGCTGCAGATCAATCCCGCCAGCTACATCAACCCCGAGCATCTGCAGTACTTCCGCTTCGTGGGCCGGTTCATCGCGATGGCCCTGTACCACACCAAGTTCATCGACAGCGGCTTCACGCTGCCCTTCTACAAGCAGATGTTGGGGAAGAAGTTGCTGCTGAAGGACGTCGAGAGTGTCGACCTCGAGTACTACAACTCGCTCAATTTCATCAAGTGGGTTGTTTCCTATCTATTTCTTTCCTTAATTGAGTCCCGGAACGAAAGCGTGCGAACCTTTTCTCTGTTCTTTTCTTCGATCAGAGAGAACAACATGGACGAGTGCGATCTGGAGTTGACATTTGTGGCCAACTTTGAGGTGCTGGGCAAGATTGAGGAGCAGGAACTCAAGGAGAACGGCAAGGAGATCAGCGTCAATGAGGAGAACAAGGAGGAGTACATTGAGTGAGTTTGGGTGGAAGGTCAGCATCCCTTATGAGAACAAGGAGGTGTCTAATCTATTAAGTAACTTTTGGGTAGAATGTCTGCATCACTTATGAGAACAAGGAGGAAGGAGTACACTAAGTGAGTTAGTTTTAGGTCGAAGGTTAGCATCACTGATGAGAACAAGGAGGAGTGCACTGAATGAGTTTTGGGTCGAAGGTTAGCATCACTGATGAGAACAAGGAGGAGTGCACTGAATGAGTTTTGGGTCGAAGGTTAGCATCACTAATGAGAACAAGGAGGAGTACATTGAGTGAGTTATGGGAAAAGTCAGCATCACTGATGAGAACACGGAGGAGTACGCTGAGTGAGTTAAGGGGGAAAGGTTAGCATCACTTATGAGAACAAGGTGTCTACTAAGTGACTTTTGGGTCGAAGGTTAGCATCACTGATGAGAACAAGGAGGAGTGCACTGAGTGAGTTTTGGGTCGAAGTTTAGCATCACTGATGAGAACAAGGAGGAGTGCACTGAGTGAGTTTTGGGTCAAAGGTTAGCATCACTGATGAGAACAAGGAGGAGTGCACTGAGTGAGTTTTGGGTCGAAGGTCAGCACTTTCTACATAATTGAAAAAAATGTAGAAGTCATCAATAACATCGAAAATAATCCTCATTTAGGAAATATCAGACGTCATTAGGAAGAATAATATATCTAGTATAATATTAATCTAATGCGAAGTGAATTACGATGTGCCTCCAACTGACCTTCGATCCTTTTCAGATCGTATTTCAAATGATTCAGTTTGTTTAAAATTAATAGAAACACGCTACTAACCCATTCGGTGTTGTTGAGAAGGCTCATTATTTTTATTAAAATGCGTTGTTTGAGTGAAAACAGACTTGATTAATTATTATTAAATACATCCTATTATTCTGATCCATCTATACTGTACAACTGTAGCCGCAGAAAACTATTCGCTGTTTGCCAGATTCTTTTTTTGTCAATTAATATATTATGCGATGAGAATAAACAGGGAAAGTATATTTATTTGCACTCACTTATATTACACTTTAAAAATTAATAAAATTTCTCAACATCTAACAATAATAAGCGACTATTCGAAAATATGTATTCACACATCAGCGTTGATATTTCATATTTATTACAGATATTTTATTGCGTAAAAATAGTGTAACAAGCAATTGGGTCGGTATTCAAAATGGCAGCTCCCATGTAAATTAAGTATTACTAATATTTTTGTTATTATTTAACCAAAACTTTTTTCTAACTTTCCAGCGTTTTTAGTTCCCCACTTACAGCCGGTTTGTATTTATTGATCGACGATCTGCGTTGATTATATTCTTAAAACACAACCTTCTGCAGCCTCATAATTCACATTAGTATTTTGCAAAGTACCGTATTATTATCATCCACCCTGGTATACATATATATATATAGCAAGGCGGCGTTGTGTTACACTTTATTCTTGATTCTAATACGGTTTTATTAATTTACACGCATTTTAGCAATATTATATTCTGGCTGTGTGCAGAACGTGTGTAGAACGGATGGATGTACTGCTTGCAAATGATTGCCTTGCCTTGTCTATGTCACTGTCATGTAGATAAGAACAAGTTGCTACTTGTGTGAAATTACACCTTCAATCTAATCTAATGCGCACCCCCATGGCAACAGGAATCATATTTGTCCTTTTTTGTAATCCGAACTTGACTCTCCGTAGAAAGGGTATACTTGAAGAGGAATGTCGATTATGAACACTTTGTACTGTATAACACATTCCAGGATATTATACCTGATGATATTTTGACGATTATTTCAATTACTCACCAAGAAACCGTACTTTGGCACTCTGATACCAATGGTAAAGACAAGTTAATATTATTATATTTCACTTTGTCATCCGACCAGTATAAACTATGTATACATTAAATGTATTAAATTACATTATTATGTATTAAACATAGTAAATTATTAATTGCGAATTTAACATATCTTACAAAAACGCGTTTTTGAAAGACAATTTAGCATCCAATTCAGTTTTTTGTGTTTATTTTTTAAATTGTATGTTTCTTTACCTGTAAAATTATCACATAACCGTCATACATGTTATTTCTGGCCATGCTTAAGACTGCTTTCTTCGTCTCTTCTCACTGCTATTAAATTTACAGTAATATTACCTGATTTTCTATTTATTCAAAAGTGTAATTTTAAACCATTTAAAGAAGTAAACACAAAACGTTAAAAATGGTGCAAAATAATTATATTTTTAATAAAATGATTTACACTATTAAAACTATAATTTTACGTCACAGCCTATAACAATAGATTTATATCAGGCATTATCCAGACTTTGATTTTATCGAAGCAAATATACCAACGACGAGGACAAAACACCATTAGGTAACTCGTCGTTTGCCATACTTGTATTGTGTATACTTTAAATTAATCGAATGGTTCAATGTTTTATTACTTTTCTATTTAATTTGATTTTTGATTAAATCACTTTTATTATCATTGGAACAAGTTTTTAAAAATATTGATTTTGGAGTTGGCGACATTGACTCTTATTGGTCCACTTCATTGTCATCATCCTCTCTATTTAGCGCGATGGTCAACTGGCGGTTCACACGTGGAGTGGAGGAGCAGACGAAATCCTTCCTCAACGGCTTCAAGGAGGTTGTGCCACTGGACTGGATCCAGCTATTTGATGAGCGCGAGTTGGAGGTGAGTTGACCTCTTTAGTTGACCACACAAGTCTACTGTCTGTCTCACACGTGACTCCCCATCTCTCTGCAGCTCCTCCTGTGCGGCATTCAAGAACTCGACGTAGACGATTGGGAGGCGAGCGCTGTCTACCGACACTACACAAGGACGAGCAAGCAGGTCGTCTGGTTCTGGAAGGTGGGCCACTTTACTTCATTCTGTCTGAGTCATTATCTCCTCTCACACTTTCTGAGTCATTGTCTCCTCTCACACTGTCTGAGTCATTATCTCATCTCACACTGTCTGAGTCATTATCTCCTCTCACACTGTCTGAGTCATTATCTCCTCTCACACTGTCTGAGTCATTATCTCCTCTCACACTGTCTGAGTC
>JAUZND010008153.1:0-10059 GCA_034780555.1 Coelogynopora nodosa
ATCAGTTAAACTGTGATAATTATCAGTTAAACTGTGATAATTATCAGTTAAACTGTGATAATTATCAGTTAAACTGTGATAATTATCAGTTAAACTGTAATAATTATCAGTTAAACTGTGATAATTATCAATGTAGCGTATAATAAAAAATATTATTAGTGACATTTATTACTAATAATTATCAGTGCTAACTGATAATTATCAGTAAAATTTATCACTAATATTTTTACAAAATACGTTAAATTGCGGTTTATAAACCAACTATACTGATAATAATCAGTGATAAAAGTGTTAAAATGTTATCAGTCAACATATATTGATAATATCGGTTTCGCTTTTTTAATTATTGTGCTTTGCATTGTGCTATCTTGGCTTTCACGCTTTCTTCTTTTACAATCTCTCATTCTGTTGATTTGCAGAGTTTGCACCATAGAGAGAATGATGTACCCCGACACCCTAGCTTGTTCTGAGCGGTGATCTAAATGGAGGAGAACGATTTCATAAGGCTTAGTGAAGATCAATTTAATTATTGATTAATAGGCTACTGTCGCTCATCATATCCTACATGATAGGTACACAAAAAAAGTATGCGCACTGACGTACCCAGACCGGAAACCCTAATTGCCCTATTTAATTTGCTGATGGAGGTTTACTTCGTATTATTGGAGATGCTCATTGTGTTTCAAAGGCTATAGTGTCTAGATGCATAGCCAGATTGACAGACACCATCAATGACAACATATTCCCTGATAACTAGAATCAACTGTCCTCAATAACCTGCTTAGTTGCTGTCTGTGCCTCAGCAGTTTAGACAAACAAGCAATTCCAACATGCCCTCTGTATGTGGGTGTATTGATGGCACTGACAATGTATTGGACCAAATGACAATGGGGCTCAATTTATCAACTGGCATGATGAGCATTCTCTCAATGTAATGCTTTATGTGGCCCAAACCTAAAGACCTTCTATTAGTCTTCTAGATGGCCAGGCAGTGTTCATGACTCAGTGTTCATACGACAGGAGACCATTCTTTAATGCAATTCTGCTTGGGGATTCAGATTATACTTTATCAGACTGACTGATTACTCCGATTGCCCATCCCCAAAACATCTACTGAGGAATCATGCAATGTTCATCACAATGAAGACCTTACTGAATAATTCATATGTATTATATACCGTTATTTATATTATATCTAAATATATCTTTCTGCTTGTAGGGTTCGAAACACTATATACATTGATTTATAAATGAATTATATGACAAATTGTAGTTATTTTTTATTCACTTTATTTTTCATTTAAAAGATTATCTTGGAAATGCAGTAATTATCTTTTTTAATTTATAATAGTGTATTTGGAAATATCTTTATGAGCTTAATAAAATATAAAAAGTTATATGAATTATGCAATGTTTTTTAAATAATAATTTCATAATTATATGTATTATTCCATTATTTATTTCAATTCATACTATAGGCATTTAAATTTGGTGTTATTAATTAATAATAATATTTTATTAATGTATATCTAATAATAAAATGATTTTTTTGTTTTCAAATATCATGACCGTACTTTAAATTTATTTGTAATATTTCTATTCTATTAATTTTAGCATTTTGATAAATAATAATTATTCTGTTTTTCCCATTTAATTCACAGGAATTTAAATTATATGTTCTAATCAATTATAAATGTTGTGTTAATGTATGTCTAATAAATAAAATTAGTTATTAAAGTATTTTTATCTACAATTTTATTTTTATGAATATTACAATCATACTTTAAATGTAATTGTAATGTATGAATTGTTTATTTTATGTTGAATATTTTAAGTATATAATTTACAGTTTTTTTAATATAAAGATTTTCATGCTCTTTATATAGTTATTTTTGAGTTCATTTATTGAGCATAACTTTATTGAAAATATTTGACAATTGTTTAAGAAATAAAATGTAAAATACTTAATTCTTTTACATTAAAAAATTGATAGAAAATGGTTTAAAAATATTCACCTATCAAAATGTAGTTATGTTCTACTCTAAGTAATTTAATAATATATAGCCCATATCTTTATTGAATATCAATAACTTAATTATAATTAACAAGATTAAGCAATTGTGAGTATGTTCTTTTGTGCATATTATAATATTTGGTTTACCTAGCACAATTTAATCCCTCAGATTTAACAATAAAATACTATAATGTAGAATAGGATTATTTGATTCATATCAACAATTCAAAAAGAAAGTTTATAAAAATTATTTATATTATTGCAAATAAAATGCATATTAAAAGTGAACTTTTATACAAAGAAAACATCCTTTAATAATTATTTAAAAAATTCTCACAAGTAAATTATATTATTTTGTTTATCTAACACAATTAATTCACAACAATTAAACAATAAATGCTATTATATAATCATAGAATAAAATAGCCTCATTTATATCAAAAAAGAAATATTAAAAAAAATTATTTATTTTTATTATCACAAATAAAAACATATTATAAAATATATTAAACTTGACATTTTTAAACACAAAAAACTATTTACACCATTCTCACACAATCAAATTATATTAGTTAATTAATCTAACATAATTTATTCACCTAAATTTAACATTGTATAATCATATAATAAAATAGTCTAACTTACCCTATACCAACAAATTAAAAAGAAAGCTTATAAAAATTGATTTATTATTATTATCAGAAATAATAAGTAACATATATTAAATTTATGCTCATAATCAATCAAAACATAGTGGCTTCAAAGGGCCATTCATGCTTTCTCTTAAAGGGATCCAAATATGCTCATAAGAGCTATATAATCAATCAAAATGTGGTGGGCCTGAGGAGGACCATTATCGCGTTCTCAAGGACAAGGGGTGGTCTTGAAAAGTACTATTATTGCATTCTCAATGGGTGACATTAACTTTCCAAATAATTTTTTTTTCTTTCGTACTAAAGTGACAAGGGCATCTTCTCTTTATGCTGAGCACTTCTCTTTCCAAACAAATTATCCATATTGAACGTGTTTAGTAGGCTACTTAGAAGTGAAAACAAAATCTGTGAAAACAACCGCCACAAACGCGTTTTATGTTAATTCATTTTATTTGTATTTCAATCTATTTATCTTATATGATTATTTAATCGAGATTCAAATGCACACTGATAATTTGGTAGAAAAATATCAGTAAATTTACTAATATTTATCAGTGCGTCATATTTTGTGAAATACAATTATTTTAACTGATAATAATGGAAACTAATATTTTTACACTGATAATTATCAGTCTGATAGTTTTTATGAAACAGGCCCCAGGTCGTCGACTGACTCACCGTACGCTTGTAAATGGTACTGAAGTGATTGTTACGAAAGAAAACGGCCAACTCATTGTTTTTGAGTTTCGTTGTTAGTTCACAAAGACCATGCAGTGTCAATTGAGACGCGGATTGTTCCAAGAAGGCCTCAGCTATGATACCTGACAGAGGTAGGGAATGAAAATTAAGTTGAAAATATATATTATTTATTCAATTTCACACCTTCATATTTCAACCCTTAGCTTACTTATTATTTAAAGATTGTCCGTTTTTATGGCGGTTTATTATATTCTTATATATATGAATATATTAAAACAATGACATAGTTTACAAGTAATGAAATAGCTTAAAATATTTTAATTAATAACAATTTCATTAATAAAAACAAAACACTAAATAATTATAATATACTGTATATCCCAGTAATTTCCTATGCTCAAATATAAAAGTTATTTTGATAATCTTGATTAAGTTGATGCTATAGACTTGCAATAATCGATACTTTAATATATAACATAAAACAAATTTAATGCTCTGTTGAATAATATTATTATTAGATTAATATGAACGCATCTCACAATTCATTGCCAGTCTCTCTATTGTATTGTATATAGTATTAAAAGTCAACAATACAGTCTAGACTTTTCTAGGGTTTTCTAGATTAAAATGCACTGATTACTGGTCTGACAGCAAAGGTTAAGCAAGGCAAGCAGCATTAAACCCTAAATAGTAGCTTTCAAGCATGACGCCCTACTGGACATTTCAGGGGCGATCCAAGTGTAGTCTGTCCAACAACACAGTCCAATTTTTTTGTTAAATAGACTCGCCCTGCAACCTGTTTCACTCCCACACAGACAATACTTTTATGTAGCTTCCACATTTTGATACATCATTTTTTATATCAATTTATTAGACTTATTGAAAACACAGAAAATACTCCGGTAGCTATTAATAATACGTATTGTATATTAATTAGATAAATTCTAAAATTAAAATAAATCATACAATTTGTAGGTGACCGATTTGTTATCATTACTGGCTGGGGTTAATAATATCTAGCTAGCGTCTTAACTTTAATGAAATTAACACTAGTTATATTGCACGCTGCAATGAAAAACATTGCAACAACAGATATTAGTATTATGATAATAACACAATATAGTAGAGTTCTAAAGTCAATTCAACAGAATAAAAAATAAATTTTAAAAATTCCAAAAACTATTACAAGAAAAAGAAATTATTAAATCTGCATTTTCATCTCATAAAGAGATCATTTATAAGGTGGAATTATTATTATAATACATTATATTCATGTTTAAAAATGTGTGTTAAATATCAGTCTAGTATGTGTACTCTAAATTAATATAAAGCCCGCATCGTATGAAAACGTTAACTTAACTACAAGCAATTTAGAAAATCAAAAACAATTTCCATCATTGGAGAATAAATTTCTTTCTGTGTTTCTTGGCACTAGAGAGTTTGGAATTGGAAAAGGTTGCCAAATTTAATAATGTTCCGTCGAAACCGTCGTTTACTTAAATAATGTCTATATAACAAAACCGAGCTAACCTTGCCTTATCGTTTGCATAACAACCATTTCATATTGATTGCAGACATATTTATGAAAATATTGACATAACTACTTTTAAAACAGATGGTAGAGTCAGTGTTAAAACTATAATTAACTCTTGTTTGATGCCAACACACCATTTAATAATAATAATAAACTGTTTCCAATAGATATCTGCAAAAATTGAATATTAAATATTATAGAATATATATATTTTTTAATGTTTTTCTAGTGTTAAAAATCCATAAAACTAGCCGCATAAATTAATACAGGCCTAGTAGTAACAAATTTATAATATTAATAAATAGGACATCATTTAATTGAAATATTTGAATAAGCTTCACTCAATGCATCCCCAAGAATTGTATAATAAATTTAAGTCACATCTCATGTAGCAAAAATTAAAATAAACAGAAATAAAATACATGAAAAGAGACGGGCTAATTCTAATACTGAAGGTAATAAGAGAAAAAATAACCTATACAACAATTCGTAACGATCACTTTCTTATCTAAAAACGGTTATAGACATAAATATACGGTTAATTTTCAAAGCAAGAAGCGCTAAATTTATTAATCACAGTAATAAAAATGCGAGCACGCTATTTTATTATATCATTAGGAAGATTTAACAGCATACAAGAATCGTTTGATTTCTACCAACTGAACTACTATTCTTGACTAATTATATTTAGCATGACGACTGCTGGAGTTTTATTTAATCTAACTAAAGTTAGTCATATTACCACTACAAAACCAAGTTGATAGAAGAAATCACAAATATTTATTTTCGGCTCTTCTGTTTTAGAATAATAATATTCCAGTCGGCATGTAATAGCTATGGCCGCATCATCATTAAGACATTTTATTTATTTAGTTACTTCGAATAAATGTTGTTGCCGGACCCGACCGTCCAATGATTGATTGTACTAACAATACCGGACCACAATCAATTTACAGAACCCTACAGAATTAACTGGATCCTACCATTATTATACTACTTTATTAAATGATAAGATTTAAACCATGTAGAACAATATAATGGGCAAAGGATAGTAAAAAAGCACATGAAACTGCCCCAGGTAGATAATTTCACCAAGAGATACCGAACTGCTTTTAAATAAAACTATGTTACAGTGGTTATACCCGAAGGAGTTATTTCATAAAAGTATTGGAGAAGTTACTCGAGAGCAGTTACGGGCAACACTTACGATTGGTTGTGTTCCACGACAAGCCGGAATCTATACCAGTGAAAATGTATGTGCCTTGATTCAATGTCATAATTCACATTAAATGGATTGTTAAATTCATGGTATTACTTTTAAAACATGAAATCAGAGCTATCGTAGACAGATAATTACAATTCTAACCGTAAATATTTACATGGAAGTTTGATTAGTATGTTAAAGAAATATAATATAAACTAAAAATACAAATACTATAATATTATAAATTAGTTTTTAAAACTAAAAATTTGGTAGTCATATAGCTTATATTATATACTAATTGAACTTATTCAAATTATATTAATTACATGTGGGAAATAACATGACAAATGTTGTTTAAAAATGTAATACTTTTGAAAACACAAGTTGTCACATAATTAAACAATTATGAGATATTTAGAGTAATAAATAGGCGTATATTATAAATAAATATAACATAAAATCCCAAAAATATATAAATGTTAGCTGTATAATGTACTGTGTCTAGTGCATAATATGTAATATATTATTATGTATTATCATTATATATGTTGGACGGCTTATTACACCATGTTGATTAAATTACAAAATTGGGGCACCTTAATGGACATACTCAAACAGTAGTAAATGAAAATATATGTAAATGTCAAATTCTTTTTTATATAATTTGCAGAATATATTTTTAGGCAAACTATCTATATATTTAACTAAATTTGTTATATGTATTTTCCATATATATATATAAGATACAGTATTTTAGAATTTTCGGTAAATTGAATTTAGTAAATATACCATTAACATTAATTTTCATAACAAAACATCAAAATGTCTACATTCTTTATGAACATAAAATATAGGCTAAAAGACACAATAAACATATTATTATACGCTAGAGTATTCTTAAGATATTTAAATAAATATTTATAATAAAAGTCACAATAAATATAGCATATGCAAGAAGCAGTATGCATTATAATATATTAATTTAATCAATTTTGCCCTACCTTGTTAAAATATTTATAAATATTGTACGTAGGTAAAATCAAAATGCGTTGGCTACCTAAACGACAGTCACAGCACACAAATTGGTATCTGGGCCCACTCTATCGTGCACGACACAATCCAGGAGGGACAGGACAGGACAGGACTTGACGGGACCACTTACCCTCCTCCCGCCTGGCTGGGCTGGTGCTGTCCTCGGTCTTGGCGGAGATGATCTGCTCGACAAGTTGATTGTAGGTGGAGTCGGCGATCACGCGGGCCACCTCGCAGTGATCAGGGTCGACCAGCCACCCGTGGAACAAATTGATGATGAGCAGGTCGAAGATACACAGGGCCGAGGTGTACTCAAAGTCGGCCACTCTGCACACACACACACACGCACACATCAGAGAGCAATCACAACTTGACAACTGTATCAATTATGTGCATAAAATCTCATGTGATCTACTAAATGATCAATTACATTTTTGAACTCGAAACTGAAAATTATTATGAGTCGGTGATTTAAAAATAAATATATTATATAGTTGATCCTTCCATCATTTTCTTAATAGAAGAAAAGACTTTATAAAAAAATCCATTTTACTTTTAATTAAAAAAATTTTAACAATAAATTTCTATAATGTTTAATTAGGTAATTAATATAATTAAGTTTTATACTGAATTTATAAACATTCATAATATGATTTGTAATCCTTCGTCTTATTTTTGACAGAAATATGTCATAGGCAATCTTTATATCTGATGCAATATTGTTTTTTTTAAATAGTGATATTTACAACAACCCATACATTGTATATTTTTCATAAGTAGTTTGATAGTTACATTAGAATATATCTTTAAAAAAATAGATCAGGGGGAGGTCCCAAATACCACACGATAGCATCGACTTTCGCCTCTTGTTGATACTTTGCTTGATACATTTTATAAATATTGTCCCTCGATTTCTTTCCTGTTCTCTTATAATTTGAGTAGAATATTTCCATAGGACGGATACTTAATAATTCATGTTAGAGGCTTGTTTTATACAGTGTAAGCAAGGTTGGATTATATTTGCCTGAATCGTTGTGGTAGTTTCATTTTTATTATGTACTTTACAGTCTTACTGGAACATCACTATCAATATTCTCCTATTAATGAATGTCTTACTGTTTGATGATCTGTTCATTCGTCTATGTGATAATTTTATTAAAATATTTGCTAACAACTTTTACTCAGTAGTATGTCTAAAGAAAATATAAAAATAACAAAAAAATTATACATTGTGCTTAAAATACTATAATTTCCCTAATAAAAGAACATATTATTTACGAGAAACGATAAAATTACCCAACAAAATATTGTTTAAAATTAAAATAAACTATGTGATTTAAATTAAATTAAGACACATCAATTTAATAAATATTTAGTAATAATACGCAATACTAAGATCACAATATTCAAATGAGCCTGTTTATAAGTAAGTCGTATGTAATTTAATGTTCCAATTAGTTCGTTTCGTTTCTAATCCATGGAATTTAACCGCATTACTTCCTATAGGTTATAATACATATTTTAAACAAAGATGTATTGCGATATGACATGGAATCATAACATTTAATGATTATTGCAACCACGATGTAGACATTAAAAGAGACTCTTTTATTGACAAAAATATTTTCCGTAGGCGATCCGCATACAGCAGTGAACTATTTTTAGCTGGCTAACGTCATCAACTATGATTGTATAAACCCGCGACTGATATCAATGCCAAAATTAATCAGCTGGCTATTTGGCACATGCTGTTCAAGATAATCTATAGAGATTGGAGAAAAAGCAGGAAAACCTAGGAAATTGATTGTTTAATACCCTGGATGTGAGCAATATACGAAGCGGTGTTAAAATACCTGATAAGTCATAGTGATTAGATAAAAGTTTACATTTTAACAAAAACGTCTACAGACATGGAATAAAATTAATGTAAGAATCTCACATTACCAGCTGTTTGTATTGTGAAAATATTTCCTTTCAGTTTGTATTCGTATATAATAGACTTAAGACGACAATAAGATAAACAGTAATGATAACATTAATTAAATTTCTAGCAAATCATACAAGTGTTAACTAATGCAATAACTGTATTTAACAAACCTTCCTCATTAAAATATTTTTCTTAGTCAATAATATTGTTTACTTGATTATGAATTACTCAATAATACAACCCCTGACAAAAGAAACGCAACACCATGTATATTTTACATTTTTTTAGAAAAATAGTATTTTAAATATTTTTTATTGAAGATTGAGACAATAAAATCGTATAATTAGTAAATAAGTATATATTTACTTTAAACACAATTAAGTTTTATAACAAAATTACGAAAAAATATTAAAATAAATAATATGTACAAAAAAATACATTTATAATAATAAAGTTAAAAACGTGTAGATCCTCCCATGGCTGCAATGATGGCCCGCATCTGCTCTGGCATCGAGTCCACAAGGGTTTGGAAGAATTCCAGTGGTATGGCAGCCCACTCTCGATGAGCTGCAGCCAAGAGCTCCACTGTACTGATACTGTGGATCTGTAGGCCCTCCAACTTGTCCTTTAGGTATCTCCAGACGTTCTAAATAGGGTTGAGGTCAGGAGACTGAGGAGGCCATGGCAGCACATCTATACCATTTGTCTCGAAGAATTTCCGAGCTAGGTGGCTTGTGTGAGGAGTGGCATTGTTCTGCTGGAACGTAAAGCCCCTATTACGCAAATTCAGAGGTAGGAGATGGCCTGTGAGGTTCTGAACATAACGTTGGGCATCGATGGTCCCTTGTAGGGTGTGGAGAACAGGAGTTCCATCACGACTAAAAGCACCCCAGACCATCTTGTCACCCCCAGAGTGGACTGTAGGTCAGACAAGGTCAGGACGAAGTACATCTTCTTGTCTGCGTCAGACATAATGCCGCTGAGGGTTCTGGATGA
>JAUZND010008154.1:8265-30387 GCA_034780555.1 Coelogynopora nodosa
TGGATGATATTCATAACAACAATCAATAAGTATGTCCACATATGGATGATATTCATAACAACAATCAATAAGTATGTCCACATATGGATGATACAGCTAAACGGTTATGTCACCAGAGTTTGGAAGTAGAAGGATAACACGTCATAAGAAATATTCAATTCAAAGTTAAAGCTTATTGATAACCTCAGGGGTTGCCAAACTAAACAGAGACAAAATCCGGACGTCACAACGTCTCATGGTTGCGAGAGAAGAGAACAACCTAAAACTGCCGCGAAGCGGGGACAATTTGTAGGGTCCGAATTATTATTTACTATAAGTGGTAAATATTTTAAAGTCAATAACTGTCAAAATAAATTAAACCTGCAAATAGAATTAATTAAAAAAAGTGTGTACATTAATTATTTGCTAAAAAGTCATATATCACATTTTTCAAAAAGCCCCCTTTTCCAGACCTTTCGTTAAAACCTCTTGTTTTTCCATACTTGTATATTTAGATTATAGGTAATGCTAATTCAACTAATATTAACAAGTTTGCATCAAAACTGGCCTGCTATCAACTGGAAATATATATTACATGTAATGAATAAATACAATCTCATTGATTGATCAATATATTGATTTGGATAATATTTGGTGATAAAATCAAGTAAATATACTACAAATATAACTATAATATAGACCATACTATTAATATTATATAAGTAGAAGTAGGCTATGGTATTGTGAGCTATTGTATAAATGAGTTCATCTATGTGACACATAAGCTGCAGTTGTGGGTGGATTTTTATTTGTGGCTAAAATCATTTCCAATGTAACAATGTTTTCAATAAATACGCCCTCAATTGCTTTGCGTAGGGTCACTAGGTGTTGTAATGTTCTAATAACTATTATCGGATGAACAAGTCAAACTTGTAAGTTTTCGATATGTTATTATTGTAATTTATCACCTTGTTCACTTTATTAATTTATCAAAATGATTATTATGGCGAGAATCCAAAATCTTTTTATATGTTATAATATAAGTAAACTAAAAAAAATGGAAACTCTATTGAGCAAGACATTTTATTATTTTATCAGCAAAGAAATTGTACTTCTATATATTTACACTTTGAAAAAACGCAATTCAATTCGTAATATTTAAGAAGTCAATATTGTAAATTTATAGTTTGACAATAAATTATTAAAAAAACTGAATTGTCAGAGTTAAAATAAACTGAGATGTCCTCATGAGACATACAAATCCTTCTTCAAGTAGGACTGACCAATCTCACATAAACTTGAATTCGACCACACAAAAGTGAAAACCTCAGCAGGAGTGTAAAAAATAACTCTAAAACCGAAACAACAGGAAACCTTGGGTCTAATTGACACTTTGCCAGGACACACAAATCACAGTTCTCTCTCTCTCTGTGTGCAACCTGCTCATCACAGGAACACTGTCAATTAGTGGTTCAATGATGGTCTCAACCAACCCAGGAATGTGGAGCCCTGTGCTTATATCCATCTGTGCTGCTATGCTGTGCTGTGCTTGGCTAGGGGTCTCCACTTACCATGTTCGAGTCGAAGGCCCATGTACTTGATCTTGTTCGCCTCGTGGAAGGCCTTCTTTTTCAATCGACAGATTCTAAAGCAGAACAAGAACATGAAGAAGTGAGGTGAGTGAGTGAGAGAGAGAGATGGTAAGGAATGCTGTGGAGACAGCAACTGCAGGGTCGGTATAGCTATCAAAAAGGAAATAGTTAATATGTAATATTGTTGTATAGGAATATCTTTTTTAAAGAGAGAAAAGTCATTACGTCAAGAGAAAAGATCATGTTGGGCATTGAGGTTGTCGGTTTAAACTTTCTATATATTTAGACATGTATTCAAATAATTTTCTTCCTTAATACACATATTTGCAGAGAATTTAATATTAAATACAGATTTCTCTCATTAAATAGTGATTTCTCTTATTAAATACTGATTTTTTTCTATAAACAAAGAATTCTGAAAACTAATAGTAGACATATACAATATATATATATCTAAATAAATAGTGAAGCCTCAACAACAAAGAATAATAATCTATAAGAAAAGACTTCCCCTCCCTAACATAAAGATGTATTTTTTAGAAGTTTCACAAGCTCCCAATAGCCGCTATAATACAGTGCTCACTCAGTGTAGCCTTCAGTATACAGGGTTTCGTCTATTGTTTAATATATAAGAATTAGGTCGGTGTAACTGTAAGTGTTACTTTTTGAAAACTTGTGTTAACTTAATTAATTGTATATATATATAGAAGTATAAACAGATCTAATTTTACATTACATTGTATTTAGTTTAATTTGTGTCCTACAAATAATCTGAATAACTTTCATTATATTTTGGGAAAAATCTGTTTTCGTAAACGACGCGATTTCATAAATAATTCTTTTGAATAGAAATTGCTTTTTTACAATTGAATAGAGATGTATATTGAATTTTGCTAAAAACAAGTATACAACAGTGGTACTTAAAACAATGGTATAATACTTTTTTGCACCATAATGCACCATTTGGATGTTGTGCCCCCTCTTCACTAAATTCCGGGATTGACCCCTCGTATAACATCCACTTTTTTGTAATCAGATCAGTGCGTATAGAGTATACAAAAATAAAACAATGATTAATACGGCCTTTGAAAAGGAAAGGAAAACATTAGTTCAATGTATTCGACAAAATCTACATAAAAAAGATAATGCTAAAAACTTTCACTTTTCAGGGGTGCGAGGACTACTTTCCATTCATTTTGAGCCCTTGTGAGGACTTATCATTAAAAGCTTCATTTCCGAGAGTTTTCAAGTATACCCTTCAAAAACATGGTGTTTGAAGATCTGTACAAACCATGTCATTAGCCAACGCCTCCCCCACTACTACAAACTCTCTGCAACAGTATCGTTCTCACTTGCTGGCCAGCTTGTTCTTCTCCTTCTTAGCTCTGTCCACCACAGCCAACGACTCCCCTCCCCCACTACTACAAACTCTCTGCAACAGTATCGTTCTCACTTGCTGGCCAACTTGTTCTTCTCCTTCTTAGCCCTGTCCACCACAGCCAACGACTCCCCCCTGTCTCCACTGCCTGCAGCAGAGGGGGCGGAGCACTGCCCCATCGCAGACGCCGCTAGTCCACTCTGGCGGAGCATCTCCGAGTTGAGCCGGGTCAACTCCTGCCCCAGCGTGCTCAGACGGACCGGGTTGGGGGTGACATCGTTGCCATCGCCGCGTCGTAGTTTGGTGCAGTGGATCAGCTCGTGCCGCTGCTGCACTGGGTCCTGCAATAGAGTCAACAGGTTGACGATCAATAATGTGTGTCAATCAACCAATAGCGACAAATGCTGCCAACACACCTGGAACACGTTGAGCACGTAGGGGTCCCTACTGACTCGACGGCGGAGGGGCGGCGGCCATTTACCACCGACACCAGCACCGTTGCTAGCGGCGACATGACACTCCTGGTGATTGTTGTTCTCGAGGAGCGAGGAGTCGGGCGAGCAGGCATCCAGGTCGTCCTCGAGATCGTCGGGTGAATCATCGTCCATGAGGTGAGAGACGAGCTCCGCTTTGGGGCCCTTGCACTGGGCGTTGTACTGCCAGAAATGGCTCGTCGAGGACTCTGTGGTGTTGTGGTGGTGGATACATGGCGTGGCGAGGAGGTAGGTTTCAATTGACTTCCAGTTGCAATTATATAGAACGTTGACCACATTGATAGGACAAACTATGTCAATTAAACACGTAAATAGATTAATGATAACTTGTGTGGTTAATAACAATAGCAAATTGTACTGTGAAATATTCATTTTCAACAAAAAAACGTATAGTGAGGCATAATGAGCAAACTACTCTTTATGAGCATTATTATTTATAAGATAATTTTAGTTCCACTTAAAACCCACAGTTGACAAATCATAGAAAATTAACTACTAAACGAAACCCCCCTGTGGGTCAGAGTGACCAGCCAAGGCAAGTGTATACAGTATTGCAGTTCTCACTTGTTGGAAGCGAGAGTCTGCGAGAAGGTTGACTGTCCAGAGACGATGGTACCAGTCGGGCGGGAGTTCCCTCCGGTTTGGCGCACAAGTCGAGTACCTCTCGTAGCGATTCGTCACCTCCTGCTGCAGAACAGAATTGGTGAACAAATAACCAACTGTACTCTACAAGATCATCGTCATCATTTAATCACTACAAATATAACACTTTTAAACTTTACAACAATAATAAAACGAAACCAAACAGTACATATTTTCACGAAGCCGTAAGAAGCATAAAAATTAACTCGCTTAATGTAATTAGCAAAAAGGAATATTTCTAAAATGTTAGACCAGCTATCAAACTCACATAACATGAATGAGTTAAAATATCCAAAAATTGTGTATAATACACCAGTTTACATCAGTATAATATTATAGATTTTTTAAAGAAACAATCAATTCATAAAATATGTATTCATCAAAGCTAGGTAAACAGGAGAGGGTGTGTACTTATACAAAATAAAAATTAACAAAATAATGTGCACACAAATTGTCATAAAACTAGTTAAAGATATAACTGTGTAACACTAACAACTGTATTTAACTGTGTGTAGCGATGATGGTTCGATGGGTGCATTATAAATTAAAAGACGCTATATATTACAAAATGATGTACTTACTCGTGCATAATGTGAACACTGCAAAGACAGATTTGAAAACTAACTAGAAAAATAACTAACTTGACGCATTTGTAAAAATGGAAGGCATACCAATTATATAACCTTATAAAGAAGCACAAACCATTAATTACAGTTATAAATACTTTATTTGAAATAACTCGTGGTTTTTATAAGCATAGCAAAGTATGTGAAACAGAATCTATATACTAACATTTCCTCTTATTGTATTAAAAAAAATCCACATGCAATGGTAATATGATCACAATATAGACATTTCTGGATAGCGTACCTACCGCAAACGACTTTATTGTTCGTCCTGTTGTCTGGTTTAGACTCCGAATAGATGTGCATGTATGGTATGGCGTACCCGGCCCCATTCTATCACAAATACCAGGGAATTCGCCTTCTATAATTAGGGTGCTGTACTGTAGGTGAGTTCCACGCTCCCTTTTTGAATGAATGCACTATGGCTAGTAAGGTTTGAAATAAACACCCGATTGCAGATAAGTGTATGTTTCGCAACATGATTTCACCAAAAAACTATTTAGAATAACGAGACGAGACTTCCTTGGACAATTCGATTTGTAGAATCGATATGCTGCTGTGTATGTCCCGGATTATTTCGGATAATGTTCTGGTGCTAAAGATGACCACGAACAATTTGTGGAGCAAGCAGCTTTCCTTTCGCCGCTCTACCCTCTACCATCCTTGTACACCAACATGTATGACCTGGTCAGACACAACAGTATCTTCCTATTCTTCTGATTCAGAAGTTGGTTCTGTTCCAGTTGCAGCCATGACAGCAGGCTCAACATCAGATCCATCGACCGGCTTAATGTCAGATATATATATTGGAGTATCTACGCTTTTGTACCGACGTCGGGTTGCCATTATTAATGCTAAACTACAAACATGCTGAACCAAACAAGGGAATGGAATTAGCAGAGTACCAACAATAGGCTATCAAATTGTGCAAAAAAGCACCAAGAGAAACCGAAAAAAGACTAGTAATCAGTCAAAATCAATAGCATCTGTATAATGTACATGTATTGGCAGTGAAAGAGCTCTATCAATATACACGGCGTAAGTTATAGAAACAAGAGCAAGTAAGGTATGTCTATGTGTATGTGTACCACGAAGGTGTGCATTCATGTACATATCACTATGTTATGTAGGTATATACCTAAAAACGGATACATAACCAACTATGCGTAAATTGGTGTGTTTGGTCCTTCTAGTGTTAATGAATAATAAAAATACACAAAATTACTAACTTTACAATCATTGTTAAAGATTTAAAAAATTGATCAAAAATATTTAATAAAATGAGCATAGCTAATATACAAGTATGGTGTAATAATATTCCATGAATAGGTCAAATAATAAATTATGAGATTCAATCCCATTCCTGAACACCATTATATTAAGAAAAATCAATGTTAAAAAGAAGAACTGATTGTATCAGATATTATCTGCATAAAGACTGCCATGTAAAGTAACAACATTTTATATAGAATATCAATATGATTTAAAGTAAAAAACAACGTTCCGAACTTCAGAAAGGTGAAACAAAAGGAAGGTTTTATCATAAAACAACAATTACTATTAACTTAAAATATGTTTAAACACCAATCTCTTCTTCTGAACAATTTAAAACAAAATTATATTTATAGTTCTACATAAAAAAGAAACAGAAATGATGATTACGATTTATATATATATAAAACAAAACATTAATGTGGTTTTCAAATAATGTTTTCAAGGATAAAGAAAACGGACATAATAGAGTTCTAATCGGCTAATAAAGACTAATGTACTTGAAAGAACAAATCTATGCATGCTACATGCTCGAATTGAGACGATTTCTGTGCGCCTTCAAAGGAATGACGGGTAAAAGGGACAAACGGAATCAATCGATAAGACAGCTGAATGTTTGAGGGGAGCGGTGGGGCGGTTGTAAGAGATCGAAGGGTTGCCGTTTCACAATGAGTTGTTACAAAATTGATTTACACTGACAATTCCTGCAACAATAAAATCTATTTCATTATCGAAAATGGACGCTAGTCTAGTAGAATAATCTGCCTATAATATCCCAAAATAGGGTAAATACACTCGATATGTTCAATCAATAAGTA
Source organism: Coelogynopora nodosa (assembly GCA_034780555.1). Classification (NCBI taxonomy): domain Eukaryota; kingdom Metazoa; phylum Platyhelminthes; order Proseriata; family Coelogynoporidae; genus Coelogynopora; species Coelogynopora nodosa. The sequence goes on from JAUZND010008154.1 coordinate 15,067, forward strand.
GATACTTGCAACAAACAAATAAGAGTAAATAAGTTAACTGTAAAAAGTTGGAAGATATCAAGGACATAACAGAAACAATTTCAGGATAACAAAGCAGACACCCGTATAGCTGCACGTATGTACATAAAATAATCTACATTTTAAACTAATAGACAAAATACATTTTTGAGAATTGAATATGACTGATTTATACGTGTAGTTATTCTATTTTTGGTAAAGGTGACTAACATTTTTTAACATTAATAACAAATTTCGCCATAGTTATGCAATAAAACAGAATGAATCAGTCATTTTGTTAATTAGATAGATACTGAGATTTATTTATATAATATGATAAATGAACTTAAATATGTAATTTTGAAAAAATTATAACTAGCTCCGCAATTAACTAAAAGAAAATGTCATTGGTTTCAATATAATAGATGAAACATTGATTGGTTTACATATTTACCTGGAACATTGGAATACCTATTTTGTGGTAGAGAATTTAAAAAAATATTTAAAGTTTTAGACATTGACGATATATTTGAATTGGACCTCAAAATTGATTCGACATTTTATATAATATTTAACTTATTTAGCTATTTCGTATACAATATAATATATTTTAAAAAACTCCTAAAAGATACTAAAAACACCCGACTGACACAAGTAACTATAACCAAGTATTAGCTATTCTCTGGTGAAGCCTATAAGTAAATAACAGGCAACTCACGTCTGGGGGAATACATCTCCTGCTTGACCTCGACATAACTATCCCCGCCACAGCTATCCTGGGGAGTGGACAGCTCCGCGTAGATCTCAGCCAGACCAACTAGTGGCTCCTGCGGATTGCTCGGTAGGTTTTGATCTATCCAGTCGTCATTACTGTCCACACTCCGCTGACGCATCAGGAGTGACGTCACTGTAGAGTTGTGCCGTTGCTCCACCTCACCGACACTTCGCACGAAATCATCACTCCCACCACCATCCGCCTCAGGCCAGTCGTCGTAGAGGTCCGGAATGTCGGCCATCACATCGAGCTGTAGGTGGTGCTGATGCTGATCTTCAGTCTTGACTATCGAGCTGGAGGTCTTCCCCTCATAGGTGCCACCAGCTGGAGTAGACTGCGAGAAGTCAAGACTCTCGCCGCCACCAGTGTGTTGGTAGGAAACAGGCTGACAATGACCGTGCGACATGCCCAGGATGTTGCCCGCATGGGGCAGACTCGCTGGTGGATAGGAGTCTGCAAAGTGGTCCTGCTGCTGGTGGTGGAAACGATAGTGGTGGACTGTACCTCCCTCCTCGTCATGTCCCAGCTGTTGTGGCTGCTGGTGTTGACTGCCATTGTGCACTTGCTGTTGTTGTTGAGCTATATTAAACAAGAAGTGATTGTTGTTGTTATTATTGTTGTTCAGAGTGTACTGTTGCTCCAGAGGAGGTTTTGAGGTGAGGATGTTTCCTGTGATGCAGTTGTAGTGGACACAGTCTTCAGCTACTGGGAACTGGAGAGGAACGGTACTTTCATAGCAGATTGTGGATTGCGGTGGACACACAGGCCAGGAATCTGACAGAACTGGTTGAGCATAGGTCGTCTGGTTTCCTGAATTCCACATCTAAATGCGAAGAACGATATCAATTAAGTAGCTATTTATAAGTTGTATATATTTTACTTCATTTCTTCTATCTCGTAGTTATTAAATTATCTAATTTGACAATAATAGCCATTTCTAGTAGAAGTTGAGCATTTTGTATAATATAGGATACAGCAAAACAATTACTTTATAGTCTATATGAAGAAGTAAGATTGAATTGACATGATAACATGTTGTATTATTAGAATTGCAATAATATACTTGCAAAGTATTGTCATATATTGTATATTAAAATCTGTAATTAAAGTTTTGATAAGTTTGGCCATCGGTTAAGTCCAATACCTTGTTTACTTTGAAGTCACGCATATTGGGGAAAGAATTTGTGAATGCTGAATGATAACTACTATTTTCATCTTAAGGAAAGTGATCCAAAAAGGACAAAACTGTGATCACCGTAAAGTTCATTGTGACTATACATAGATGTCTAGGCTGAATTTAGAACATTGAAATATAAATAACTGATAATGTACACTACACATTCAAATGTTAATCAATTAAACATATAAATACTGAAGATACATTACTTTAGAAAGTCACATCAGAAGGAATGGTCTAATGCTATTTATCTTAAACATTTTTGTTACAATATCTAGACATGAGTTGCTATTTTTTGAAAATGATAAATGACCAAATGACCTCAAATCAAATTGATTGATTATAGTTTAGTTATACAATTATAAAATATCTATCATGATGCAATAAAGAGAAAATTACATTTCTATTTAGTCCAAAAAGTTAATAAAAATTTACAGTAAAAAAATCCAGGAAATAATTACATCATTCTGAGACTCATCATCCCAAAAATGTTAATACATATTACACAAAGAAATAAAAGGATCAATAAATATTAAAACATTGCAATCATGGCAAAATCTTGCAATAGTAACACTTGTGGTTGTAGTGATTGGGGAAAGTGGTATGAAATATTTAAAAATCATTACATTTTTGAAATTATCAATATCAAACGAAATTATTCTTAAAACTTGTTTTTAGACTGAAAATAATAAGCTCAAGAAGGACCCCAGCCAACTAACATAACAATGAACCCAACCATCTAATAAAGTACAGATTCTCGGTCTCACAGTCAATGACTCATATACTAAAGATATAGCTAACATATAGGAGTGATTTCTACCTAAATTAAATATGTGCATATCTCTTTAAAATGTTTCATATTGATCACCACAGTATTACATATATTATTATAATAACCGTTTTTCATCAGTTGATCAGTTTCATATGTAAGAGCCACTTAAAGTAAGTGGCTCAATAATTTAGAAAAATACACTTGAGGGGTGATATACAATGACATCATCCATTTCATTGATAAATATAGTATTCTGTTAGGCACTTGTGTATCACTGTGAAAAAGTATTATACATATAGAGAAGGACCTTAAAAAATTGGCTGACTTTAGTTATAATGATGAATGACTACATATAAAAAAAACTGTGGAAAACATTCAATCAAACTACCAGAACTTACTGAAGCACTCAGAAAATATCTTATGCAGATATATATATATACACAAATGTACAAATCGTGTAAAATCAACTTTCTCAAGGGTTATATCAATTTAAAAGCAGAAAAATTTAACTGACTATTAATAATTATGTATCTTTATTAATATGATCTCCAGATATCACTTTTTATAGTATTAAATACTTAAGCCTTTAATTTCTTTTTAAATTTTCCCCCACCTAAAAATTAATTTCTAATAAAGGGAGCAACTATCTTAAAGAGTACATTTAATAATTCAGCACTTTTGTTAGCCTGAATCAATGGAACCCCTTCAGGGTTCATAACAGTTAGGCAAAATCATTTTCCCTGACATTTACCTGACGTTATTTACAGCTACCTTATATAGATACCGGTTATGCTTTCTCAAATGCATGATTTTTTTTTTTTAATTCAACAATTTATCACTTATTTATCACTTAATATAAAAATTATCCCTGACACTGGTCAAATTCCCTGACTTTCCCTGACAAATATCAAATTCCCTGACACGTTATGAACCCTGCCCTTACATGGGTAGTCTACTATCTGGGGTAAAACTATATTTATCTATAAATTTCTTGAGAAGCATTTAAAAAATGTGAATATATTTTAAATATTTAAAAAATAAAACAGGATTGTTTGTAAACACACAGCTTAATAACATATTTTGAGTGATGGTTTTACTATGGATAATTATTATTAGTACATTCATTTTAATATTTACAATTATTCCTCACTGGGTTTTTATATGTATCAGTGAACAAGTATATGTAATTTAAATATTAAAATTATAGGTAATTCTGTTAGAAAATATTTAGCATGATTATTTATTTTTGGTAGAGAAATAATTTTTCATTAAACATCAAAATATCTCACTTATGTGTGATTTCTAAGTGAGGATATGACTGGGAAAAATACATATTAGTGATATATTATCATATTATTGTGTAAATTAAATTAATACTCAGAGATATAATTGTTAAAATATTAAAGAAGTGAAACATTATAATTTGATGGTGTAGTAATCCTAGGGATGATTTTCTGGAATTGAATAAACATTAAGACTATGTTTCCATATTCTAATAATCTGAACATAGCCAATCTAACCTTATATATTAAAATATAAGGGTAAACACTTTTAATGATAAGTATTAAAATTATATAATGTATCAGTACTGATGTGGCCAATATGAAAAAAATGACCTGACTATTTAAAAAACAGTATTTCCAAGGTAAACATTTGATACTATGATAAATAAAAACAAGTAATGGTCACTGTGAGGAATGCAAAAGAAAAACCACAATAAAATTTAAAGTTTATCACAATTAATACTAAATATCCGAGCTAAATAATCATCTCACCATGGTTATGCCTTCTTGATGAAAGGTGAAAGCTCGGATATTTAGTATTAATTGTAATAAACTTTAAATGTTATTGTAGTTTTTCTTTTGCATTTGATATTATAGTTTGTTAACTATCTGATCAGAGGAATCATATAGTTTACATATAGTTTACAAGAAACATTATGCACTGTTTCTTATAAATGATTTATTGTAATTATAGCACAGAAAATTATAAATTTACCTATATATATTGTGAAATAATTAATATAATCATAGTACATATTTGTTCCATGATATATCAGCATAGTCTAGGTGGCAGGAAACCCAAAAATATATATTTACAGGGATGAATCAATATAACAATATATCAAGAACCACAATAATAATATAGAAAAACAGTTCATGTTTGTTGTTATATTGATGGAACATACAATTGGAGTCAATAACATATTCTCCATATTATGTATTATATTAGTGAGCAGTTTGTTGATACTTATAATTTTACATACATTAATTCATTATGCATCAGTTATTTGTTTAAAAATATATAAATTGATTTTGGCCACATAAATTAATTTTACTGTACATTATTACTATGTATAATCTTAAAGGCTAAGATATTTCAACCAATTAAATACAAAATTCATTAAGAACATATTACTGGTTACACAACATTTTAGTATAAGTAAAATTTTGCCCTGAATTAATTCAGAATAGTTTTCATGTACATATTTTTATCTGACACAGTTTTACAGTTCTTCAACATATATTATCAAAATGTGTTTATAAATTATAAAACTGTGTCAAATTGAAGGAATATAAATATGTTATGTAATTGACAATACTATACAAATTATGATTGATAATTTAAATTGTGATAATAATTGTTTAAAGTTGTCTAAAATTCAGAAAAAAAATTGTTGTATATTATACGGGTCAATTATATTGTATCTAATTTTGTTGTAAACATTTATTAAAAGAGTGTGGATAAGGATTAATAAAAATTAAATTCTCATTATGAATATAATCAAATAATTTTCAAAAAACCACTTTATATAATATTTAACACAGGATCTGAACATTGTGATCTTTATGGGCTTTTGTAAGTCAAATATATATTTTTAATAAATTCAATTATAAATTAATCAAATACTATGAAAATTAGAAAATAATAAATGGAGAGAGGGCAGTGGTTAAATTCAGGGACAGTAACATGTTTTGAAGAGGGACTATAGTTAATAACTCCCAATACTTCCCATTTTTAATAATATATTTTAAATTAGCAAAAAATTATATTCTTGTAAAGTTAATTAGGTATCAAATAAGATTAAGATAAATAATACAAGGTTAATGTACTATAAAACTGAAACTTAAAAATATAATGTAGGCAAATACAATAATATACCATAAAATCGGGGTTATGTTACACACTATTTGCTTGTTTTTTTAAATATTAATCTGTATATAATATATGTCAATGATTTTAATATATGTTGTACATTTATATGAGAGTGTTCTTTGACATTAATTATTTTTTCTGATGGAGGCTTATATATTTTATACTCACTATGCTATGTTACCCAATACATTTACTGGTACTTGGAAAATTTAAAGTATTACAAAACACCTTTTATGATTAAGCCAATTAGTTATAGGGTATGATTATATGTAAATGCATGTTTTGCTTCTGTAGTATCCAGGTATAATGTATAATGTATAGGTGTAAATAGTGAAGGCTGAAACTTCTATGATACCCCTACTCTAGATAAGTATTTATTGATTAATTTAATAGCACTAGTACCATGTCTTGAGCTAGTGTAAGGTGTAGATAAAGGGGGGAATAAGGGGTGAAACCCCCATTTTTTTAATAAGGGGGCAATAATTTTAGAGCATTGTATTTTGATATACAATGAGGGGCATAATTTTATACTGAACATTTTCAAACATATTCAAAATCAATTAATAATATATTGTGGAATGCAGGGCTCGAAATTATCATGAAATAGTTTAACGGAATATCCTGAATGGTCCCTTATGCCTTATGCTTATACCCTACCAAAAATCATCCAAATTAATGGTATTCCATTTTTTAATGGAAAATTTCAAGCCCTGGGAATCCTCTCTTAGCTTTTTTTTACAGATCAGGAAACAAACTTAGAGGGAGAAGCATAAATTACAGGAAAATATGGTATTATGACAACTCATACCCTAGTCCACTTGTACCTATTACAATAATGTATGTGATATTGTTTAGTGCAAACAAAGCCAGGGGTATAAAATTATAATTTTTTTAATGTAGTTTAGTGGATATACAACTACAAGCAACTATAGAGGGATCATTAACACTAATTATTTAATGTAAATGTTCTCTTTTTTACCTCCTGTGATGCCCAAATACAGGTTTTTCTTTGTGGTTATACTTTCTTTCTTTCTTTTTGGTTTTTAACCAGGCAATGCTCATAATAAGTTTTAATGACTATTAAAACACTACAAAAGCAAAAAGCAATTTTGCTTGTTTCGAATTGAATAGATAATTTTTTGTATTTAAATGAGATATAAATTTTAATATAAGTTGGGTATCAGTTGACTTAGTCCTTGGATATATGAGTTAACATGTATTTGAAAATATAATATAGAAACACATATGGAGGTCAGCATAAACAACAGGAAAAGATAATATAGAAATATACAGTCATAATGTAGGGGAGCATAAATTATAGAAACATTATGGTCATGGAGGGAGGGGTTTACAGTCAAAATGTACCCTGTTAAAAATGTATCCAGGGCCAGGGGTAAAACCATACCCAGCAGTGCCAGTGGCAGTATATATAGTTGTAGGTTAAAATGACAGGTAAACAATAAGTCATCTCTAGGACAGAATACAGTGACAATTTATTTGTTTGGAGAAAAAAAGTACATGTCATAAAATAATTTAGTCAATAATAAAAGTTAATTTGATTTTAAATTTTAGTGTTTATAATTTAAAATTAACATTTAAAATTATTCCTAACCTATAAGTATATGTTTTGACTAACCAAGAACAAGGCACATTTTGACCTAGGTATGTTTTGACTTAGGTATGTTTTGACCTGATACTGAGGTAGGTGTAAATTACAGTAAAATATATAAATATACATATTATGGAGGTGGGGGGGGGGATAGCGGGTGGATAGGAAAATAATGTTTATTTTTTTAGGGCCAGGCATATTTTTGTTTTTTTGAAGGGGCATAACTTCCACCTCACACCCCCTAATTCAAAATCCCAGATCCGCCCCTACTAGTAGTACTGACAGTCTACTAATGAAACTTGTGAAAGAGTCTAGTGACTATAGTCACTAGGCTAGTCTAGACTATTAGTATTGACAAAAACCAAAAAATTAAATTTCCGCTTTTATCCAAAACAAAATAGTTTTTGAACCCTAGTATATACGCTGTTGTCCACCCTACCCGTCCCTGTTGATTCCACTGATTGTGCAATGTACAGTAGATAATAATAAACTCAAAAGATAAAACAGCTGCAGATCAGCTGATTTGAACGTTTAATTTTCGCAAGTCGTTAAATCCGTTAAAATAAAAAAACTTAAATTAATTATTCCACTTTAGTATATTTTAAAACATATCTAACAAAAAAAGTATTTGAAATATATTATTAAAATGTATAACTGTATAAAATTACTTGAATGTTTCGGCCGCATACATCTCCAAAGCCAAATATAAAAAATTTCGAAACTACTTCTCTATTAAACAAAATAGAATTTTTAGCGTATAATTTCGGAGAAATTCCGGTGATGCAATGAAAAAGCAAATATACAATAATATAATAAACAACTATAAATTATATTATACTTTATAAAAAAAATTTATAAATGTATTGTTTTATTTTATCTTTATTGTAGTGCAATATCTATTAATTTTTATTTTACTCTCTGTAAATTTTCATTAGAAAATAGACATCTAAAATATAACTGATTATGTTATGTATTGATCATACAGAATAAATGTTACTCATATTTCAATATCTGCCACATAAAAAGAAACAAACAAATATTTGCTTAAGGTATCTTCATCTCACTAATTATTTGCAATCTACAATTTGAGAAAATTGGACAGAATCCACAGCCGCACCTATAGAAAAATTCATAATTATTCATAATTGATTGTCTTGTTAACAGCTGTTAATCAAACAAATACGGCGGGCAGTCAAAAAGATGCAGCCATATTTCTGAATAGCATATAAAAATTTATATTTTCAGCGCAAATAATTTTTATGAGATATTTTTATTATTATTAGATTTAATCATGGATACAAATACCAAATTAATTCAATTGTTTAGAAAATCTAAAAGAAATAAGTTATAGCAAAATGTGTACAATTATAATGTTTGCAAGGAGTAAGAGTCAGAAAGTTAAAAATATTAACATTTAACAACTTTTCTTAATTTGACAAAATTTTACTATGATTTTAAAACGTTAACCTTATTTTTGTATTTTTTTGTTTGGAAACCAAGATCCCCGAAAAAATGTGAAAAAGAAAGGTTTATGTGCTATTCGAACCTATTTCGAACAGAACTAGGTAAACACTAGGCATCTAAACCAACGATTAAGGTTTGCAATTTATAAATATGTAAGCTAAATGATGATTATAAACATATATTATATAGGCCTAAGTGAGCAATTGTCCCCGCGATCTTCCTTCCATTTTTCGATTATATTGACATTATAGGCATAATTGTCTCAACGATGCACGTGTTACAATAAGAGATTGGTGTTGTAATTATTTTCCTCATTTTTATCACGAGACCCCCCTGACCTAGAGCTACATCATAATTACACCTCAGATGAAAATATAAATTATAATTATAGAACGTATTATTTGTATTTGCACCTTAATTTTAAATTATCGCATATTTATTATATTTTAAAATTAACCCCAGATTAAAAAAGACAATAGCTTTCAAACTATTTTGATAAATCTCAAAATCCGAAAAACGAAAATGCTGAAATCGTAATGTAATGTAAAATCAATTCCTTCCAGCCTAGAACGCTCACCTCATTAAACACAATCCCCCCAAACGCTCGAAAGGATATATATATATATGATGAATTTTTTTCAAAAAACTTATTGTATGATGCATCGTCTACGAGGAATTTTTCATAGTTTCAATTTGCCTTATATAGATTGATGTGAGACAGCCGGTAAACATATTAAAATTGAAATTAATAGTTTGATTTATTCTAGTTTATCAATTTTAATGTAAATGAAATTTTCACATATTATTATCACATATATATTCCCTTTGAAATTGTTATCAACTGTGTTACCTATGTTACCTTAAGTATGTCACCTATTCAATTATCATGATAAAATACTTTATTTGTATTCTTTTGTTTAACAAGGTTATGTTACATTTTAACTATAAACATTCTTTTTAAGAATGCATTAATTCTTTCTAAAAACATTATTAATTGTGAAAAGTGAATAATAATATAATAATAATATTTTATTATTATATATATATTTTTTAAATATATATTTAAAATAATAATATTATATAATATAAAATAATAATATAAAAGTGAAAGGATAAATCTCTGAATACAATTTATAAAAATAATTTGAATAAGTTATTACACGTTGTTAAATTGAAAGCTGATAATTGAAATGGAAATTGAAAGACCGCGATAAAGTACATTGTTAATATATATAATGCATTTTTAAATTAATATTAAATTCACCGAACTGAACTATAATTATACAGCACTTTCCAATTATTAACGAATCTATATGTCAATGTGAAAATAATTCATTTCAATAAATCTAAAAAACAAATACAACTAAATTTAGCTTACATCTAATTTTGTATATAGTTAGTTAAATTAGTGTCATTATACCTTGTTTAAAAGTTTTATTATCAATCTTTTTTGCATAATATTATAATATTATAAAGTTTAATAAAGTTTTATTGTCAGACAAATATATAACACATATATAGAACATAATATTAGTCTGATTTACTCATAATTTGAGTTATATTGTAATAAATTTTAAATATTTAATTATCATAATTTATTATCATATAAAACGACATGGGACTCAGTTGAAGCCATTCTGAAGGTATATAGGTAACTCATCAAGCTTAAAATGTTAAAAACATTATGAAATATTTGATAAATTATTTATACAATAAATAGTTATCGCTTTGTAATTTTAAACATTTTACTGACTAATTCGCAAAAAAGTACTAAACTTTTTTTTTTGTAAATTTTTCCGAAAGTAATATTTAACACATTTCATATTGATTTACAATTTTTATTTTTTAAATAATTAAAATTTAAAATTTAACCAGATTTTCAAACTGGATATAATAGATAGGTAATTTTAGTCATTTTTGAAATTATAAATTTTCATTGAGCATTGACCTAGTAGCCTACTTACTAAGTATTGTATGTTCGTTATCCTAGTATTTACTAAGTATTGCATGTTAGTTATCCTCCTAGTATTTACTAAGGATCCCTTGATATCGTATATAATACCCTATTTCATTTTCATAAGTGGGCTATAAAATCTTATAAATATATATAAATGTAGTTAGTGTCAGGGAATACTATTAGGTAGTACTCCCTGGTTAGTGTATATGCTATATGTAGCACGCATTATATTTAGTTTAATGGTTTCTTAAATTTTCAAAGGAGTTAAGTTTTTTCATAATTTTAGAATTAATTTTTTTTAGAGTTAAATATATATCTATATACATTGTTTTGAAATTCATGAAATTGATTATATATTAAGCATAGAAACAGTTACATATACGTTGTGAAAATAATATACAATTTGTAATTATACCTAAATATCGATTTTAGGCTATATATATATAAATATATAAAAAAACACAAGATAACAACGGCCCCTAATTAAAACAAGTTACATTAAAATTAAATCAATGCATTAGAAAGAGAGCTATTCTATGGGAAAAAAATAAACAAGGTATTTTTTTAAATAAATATTAATGACGAAATTTCATTTTTATTTTAAAAATTTCGTCATTAATATTGCCGTACACGTTAATGCCAGTTAACATATTTAAATACATATTTTCTTTAGCACAATCGTGATATTAATATGGCAAAACAAAAATGTTAAGTAGGTAAAACGTATGTAGATGTTTTACAGGAATATATATTTTCTGATTAAAATAAATCGTGAGACGAGGTCATGAAAGGTTTTGTTACTGAATAAATTCACCTCCGGACTTGAAGGAAAAGGAGTCTCCATTAGAGAAGATGGGAAATCCGTTCATTGGATCTTTTGAGAAGAATTCTTTTCATTGCTTTAAAATGTGGTAAGTACTAAGCTTGTATATAGGCTACGTATAACTGTACATAAACTTTCTTGCTCATCGCTTAGAAATATAATGTATATATATTTCACATATTGCACTGTTTCGTATAGTAGCAGTGAGATATTTATATGTATACGCTTTTGAATGCTGCTATATTATATATCGGCACTTATAATGAAGTATTTACTTTTCTACGCTTTCTTAAAACAAATAGCAAGAAAGATTATGTTGAAATCATTCTTGGGGATATCAAATAATCTAAAAAACTTGTGGTATATATAGGCTACACTATTATTATTATTTATTTATTATTATTTATTTACTATTGTTCAGCATTATTTATTTATTGTTTATTAATATTTATTATTTATTACATTGTTTGACAAAAAATTCTTTAAATTATAAATTTAAAAAAAAAGATATTAAAACTTTTATTTTTATTAAAATTAATAACAAAACACAAACAAAGGAAATTTAGTAATTGATGCATTATTAATAAAATTATTAAAAAGTGATCAATAAAATTTGCTAAGGCAATAACCAAACACTTAGTGTCACAAACACGTTGAGAATTCTAAGTAACCAATGTATTTGACTAGATGTGAAAAAAAAAGTTTATATATTATCACTAAAATGAGTATTGTTGGCTAATGTATACATATCTTTTTAAATTGAACTCTGTAATGTCCAGAGGAAAAGTGTACACTCTTTAGGTATATTATTATAGCCCATCGTAAAAGTAGCTGGGTTTCTTTAATTTAGTAAAAAGATATTTTAAAATCATTTTCAAAATTAGGAATAATTACATATTTTGGCTTATTAACTTTTATAATAATAATAATATTCACAACATAATATAATATCTGCCATATGTAGTAGGCTACATTAAGTACACACATTAAATTATATTACCTAAAATTTGTTTTACCTCTTTTTGTGTCACATGACCAAATTATGTTTGTCAAATTGTGATAATATATATGATATAATACACATAATCAAAATGAGTATTTAAAGCTGATTTATTATATACAACAAATTTATAAAACTAAACCGAAATTTTTTCAAATGAAATTACTTTAGTATTTTTCTAATCATCATGGTGAGGCGTTTGCAACATGGCAATCTAATTATATACCTCATGTATATCAGCAAAAAGAAGAAGATGAGTTGATTTGATTTAATGGCTTAAATTTAAATCTGAATTATATATAAAATAGAATAAATATAAATCATTTTATCATTTCAATGAATGTTTCCATTGATATAATTTCAATAAATGTTCCCATTGATATCATTTCATCAAAATAGCAGTTATGCACTTACTTTAAGTTAGAAGTTAGCCAACTGAAGAGTAATAAATTTATCAAAAACAAACCTTATTTGTTAAAATGTGAAGTCACAATCAGTTCCATTTATTTATATTTGATATATACATTATTAAAATTAAAAAAATATATTAAAGCCACAACAAGTTAAACATTGTGCAAATAATTAAATTAATCGAGTTGAACTAGTTTATGTATTCGTGAGTAACAATTAGAAAATATATGCGAGACTATGTAGAACACACATGGGTGCAACTTAGATGCTGATGTCATTTATACATATGCGAGACTACGTAGAACACACATGAGTGCAACTTAGATGCTGATATCATTTATACATATGCAAGATTGTGTAGAACACACATAGGTGCAACTTAGATGCTGATGTCATTTATACAAATGCAAGACAATGTAGAACACACATGGGTGCAACATATCGAATACTTTTACTGAATTTATTAAATGTACAAATTAAGTTAATTTTATAAATACGAAGGCTTTTAAATATCCGGTTAAAATAATTAGTCAAATAAAATACCGGATGCATTTTTACTTTTTCGCATTATTAACCTCGGTCAACTTATGTTTTAAATTACGTTGAAAGATGAGTAAATTTAATCTTTTTAAATGCAAAAGAAAATCAACAATACAACGTTTTTCTATTTTGCGTAAGTAATAATTCCACTATTTGTGACAGACGTATCCACTTCTATTTGTGGCAGACGTATCTACTTCTATTTGTGGCAGACGTATCTACTGCTATTTGTGGCAGACGTATCCACTTCTATTTGTGGCAGACGTATCTACTTCTATTTGTGGCAGACGTATCCACTTCTATTTGTGGCAGACGTATCCACTTTTGTTTGTGGCAGACGTATCCACTTCTATTTGTGGCAGACGTATCCACTTCTATTTGTGGCAGACGTATCCACTTCTATTTGTCGTATGGGTCCAGAAACGAGAATCTCTAATTTTTAGATTTGAATAAGTATGTAGCCACATAGTTCATCATTATTATGTATGCCTAAAAAAGCTTGTAAGTAGAAAGCAATAAATCAATTATTAAAATGAACTATAATACCATCAAATATATATATATATGTGCAACTATTAGATCAAATATAATTTATCTATATATTACTAATTATCATTTAGCCTATAGTATATATATTATTAAACTATTATTTAAGTTATTTATATACTATAAATAATAATTAATATGCTTGTATACTATATGTTGTGATTTCTATTTAAAAAATCCATGGTGTAGGATAGAATAAAATGATCACTTATATTTTTTTAAATTGTTCAACATGTTATTATTTGACAAATAAATTCAAAAATGACAACAGGAATTTTATAAAATTGTGTTTTCCCATTTATGAAACTTAATAAATTGAATTATTCATTCTAATTATTGTCTTTTGAAAAAATGACTGTTTTTTGCCTCTTTGAGGGAGATTCATCATCATCATCTTCCTCCTCCTCCTCCATGGATAGTTCCAATTCCAGCTCGATTTGAAATAAAGGTGTCACTGGATTTGCCTCCTTGCATCATATTTAATAAATTTTGAAGAGCACGCAATGTTTGAAATCGTTGTTGCCGTGGTCACCGCAGAACAGGTTTGTGGCCCGAATCACGAGTTGGTACGACCCCTGTCCGAACTGAAATGGTGCTGCTATCTTTTTACGGCAGTCGAATGCTTCAAAGTCCAGAGCCCATTTTATCTATCAAGTCTGTCGTTTTTCGGAGAAGGGGGGTATCATTTTTGAACCACAGCTGTTGGCGGAGAGTTGTGTCAGTCCTTCTTCAACCTTCTATTCGAAAAATTGTATTACCTGGAAAAGCGTGCAGTCATCAACCTTGTCAATAGGTAGGACGCCATGTTCCTGAGTGTAGGCACCGAATTTCTTCTCTAAAATGCCGGATCTGATAAACAGTTGCTTTTTTGACTGGTCCCGCAATGCTCGTATCGCATTATTCATTTTGTTTTGCAACCGCTAGCTTCTTTCTTAGCGAGTGTTGTTGAACATATATTAGCGTTTCCAATTGTAACATATTTCAAAATGTTTGCCACATCAGCAGCATCCATCTCAATTTTAGACGTCTTATCAATTTAATTACATTTTTAGATAATAAAATGGGGGGGGGGGGGGGTTGGGGGGGGGAGGGGG
>JAUZND010008155.1:0-10058 GCA_034780555.1 Coelogynopora nodosa
TTGATTTATATTTTATTATTTCTGATTTATTTCTTTTCTTTCTATCTGGTGAGCTGATTTTGCCTGATTGATGGTTCAAATCAATTTTATTGCTAATTTTATCAACTTTTTATTTAAAACAAATTTGATAACGTTTTTTCCATTACGTGCATAGCATTTAAATTTGTTCTCAATGTGGAAATAGAACACAAAATAAAAAGCCGGCAGACTAACATAGATAATGTTTTGCAATATTATAATTTGCATTAACATTTCTAATCTGAGTAGTTACTTTATCAAAAATTACAATTAAATATTTGGAGCAATATTTAAATCTTTTTAAAAGTTAACGGACAATGTACAAAAACCCAATATTTTAATTATTTTGTAACTTTTTAGTTTTGATTTTAGTTAAAAGGGTAGAAACTTAATTATTTGAAAATAAAATTATATTATTGTTATTATCATAAGATTAGAAAAAATCAATATAAAATTTATTTTGAAAAAGTTGAATGTCAATTAAAATTAATTATAACTAACCAAATCATACTAAACATAAATATATGGAATATAAAAATTACGTGTAATCTGAGTATATTTAATTAATGTAATAAAATGTATGACACTATCAAAATAAGGCATGAAAGAAAAAAGGTAAACCATAAATTCACTATAAACTAGTTGCTTACAATAAAATAATTTCGTTTATGATTAACAACTGGTTTAGGAAACACATTTAAAGATTATATTCTGCATTCCATTAACTTTCTCATCCAATATATATATATATATATACATTATATATATATATATATGTTTGTTCTATATCTTTTTATACAGTTTTTTTATATTATTTTCAGACAAACAATAAGTCTTTTATGTAATTTATAGTAATTTGTCGTTTTTATGAACCCCGCAATATATTTTATTCAATTATTTAAATTAGTTTTTAATTATACTATTTCACACAACGTCTAAGTTCATCAGATACCATAATACCTAACATCAAATATGTTTTAAAAATGTAAAATAGTATTTATTTACACTCCTTTTTTGGGAATGACTTTCCAAAATTATATAATTTGACTACTATAATTTCTTAAAGATATTTTCATTATTATATTGTTAATATACAAGGTACAGAGCATATTTTTAAGAGTTTCGAAAAATACTACGCTGGTTTCACAATTCCAACAAGATATTATACAGTAACTACTTACTTATATCACTAAAGTATTAGTCATGTTGTATAGACTTTAGCTGAGTATCAAATAATATACTCTTTCATTTTTACTTCTAAAGCGGGATGATCATTCATGTCAGTTTGAAAACACATTTTCTACCAGCCGTTAATTCAATTTCCTTGAGAAAGAATCAGATTTAACAAGCCAAACAGTGAAAAGAAGCACCATACTGCCTCCTCCTTTTCAGTTCTTGCGTGACATAAAAATTATAGGGAGGGGGGTGGAAGGAAGGATATGTTTCAAAATGCGTCACAGGAATGGTTTCACTTGTTTGGCCATCTTGCATTGCAGTGATTGTTTTTATTCTGGCTACAAAAGAGCGAAGTGATGTTTCTTATTGTCAGCTTGACATTCTGATATTCCTCAAGTTGGAAGTCAAATTTTACAAGGGAAGAAGACCAATCAATGAAACCGTTAATTAGACATTAAACCGAATTAATATGATTTAACGTATTAGCGGCATTATTCAATTAACCATAAAAACGCGCAAGAATTAAATAATCAATGTACAAATTTAGTTTTTTTAATGTACCAGTGGTTCAGCTGAATGAAGTCAAAACAATAATATAAATGGTCGCTTGAAAATGTTTTATGTAAAATAAAATGTTTCGATATTTATTATCGTTTTATATTTTGTACCAAAATTGAATAAAATTAACAAAATGACATGTTGAAAGAATACAATAAAAAAATTTAATATTCATAATTTCTACAAACTTTAATTATAAAAAATGTTAAATTTTATTTAAAGCCTGAGTGATATAAAAACATTTTGCGAAATATTATTTTAATTAAATGTTTAAATAGTATAAGTAGGATGACCAGTTCTATAACCCAACCTAGAGGAATTAGATTATCAATAAATATAACCCAGAATGCTTAAAGTTATTTTAAAAAGTATTATTGTATATAACCTAATTTATTACTAAAGATATGATGAGATGACAATGCATTTATAAAGTTAATTATCTTTATATTAATGAATACGGTGAAACGAATAAAACATCTTATTAATTTATTATAAGCAGTTTTAATACTTCTCGTGAATAACCTTTAAAGTTGAAAAGACAATCTAACAAGTTATGGAAGAAAGTAGCAAATATATGGCGCCAGTAACAGAATTCCACCAAAATATCCGTAATGTTGAGATAAATTGCCTATACATAGTATTTTAAATAATTAATGAGTTATACAAACTGTCGAACGCTGTCGATGCGATATCGACATAGTCTGAATAAGTACACCACCAAAACATTCTGTGTATCGAAAAAATACGGAACTCAAAAGACTATTGACAATTATTTATGCTGTAATGTTGACTATTACTTTTATTTTACACTATTTCTCCCGGTCGATAGTTATTTGTTTCAGACATAGATAAGATCTTTATTATCATGAATTTTATATTGAGCATCCTATAGCTGGAAAAGTGTTTTTCTTCCATTAAAGCCTAATTAACTTTGGGCTGGAAACGGGCAGTAAATGGAGGTTTTTATAGTAATTTAATTTGGCAAATGAGAAAAAAAAATTTTTAGGAGACCTAATAGGTTGCTTATAATATTAGATTTTATGGTTCATTTAAGGTACGTTTAAGAGTAAAAAAATATTAGTTTAGTACATGTTTAAGGTGCACTTTTTTAATTAAACTAAAAATGAAATGGAAAGCAACATTCATGCTTAATTATATTTCAAACTGATTTTTGCCTTTAGATATCCATCATAAGAGATCCAGTTTTATTTATACATGCTGATCTACTTACAGAATAATGAAACGATAATACGCATACAGCTTAATAACAAAACATTTAAACATAATTTATATATTACAATAAGCAATTTTTGAAAAAACACTTTTTAGTTATTTAATATCCTACTATTTAAAAATAGAAAATGGAATGCGAACGTTAATGTATAATAATAAATTATATAGTAAATGTGCTAAAACAATATTAAGCAATACTCAAAAACTGGATTATTTACTAATATGTAGTTATATTTATAAAATTATTATATATTTATGTATGTTTGTTAAATTAATTAAACAATCTAACCGTATTATTGCTTTTAGCAACAACGTGTAATAAATATTAATTACAAAATAGGGTAAAGTAGAACATGAAAAGTATGTTATTTAGATATAATAACTGATAATGGTGATGGTTAATTACCTAAATATGTTCCATTACTAATCAAAATAACATACGTCTTCCCGCTCTATTTTACTGTATTTTATCAATATTTTAAAATGCACATTTTATACAAATTTTGTTCTATTGAGTTTATTAATAAAACAAATATAATTTTTGAAACATATTGTATTTAATTTCTATTTATTATATATTATTGTAATTTTTTATCATTTTAGTCGTTTTTATAAAATGTGCATTCATTATATATTCGAATCCAAATTTACATGTTCAAGTATTTGTTTTTTAATTTAATTTTGATTTTAATTGTTTGCAAAAAAAGAACCATATAAAAACATAAAATAGCCAAATAATTACCTATACATGATAAATGCATTGTAAATCCAAATTTACTCTCAATGAGTGCTGATGATCTGTGTTGTAAAATGTAATGATAAACATAGATTTAACATACGGAAATAAACATATAATTCACATTTATAATCATGCTAATAAGTCAGACATTCCTCTTTCTAAAATATAGTGCGTGACAGTCGAACGAAAACAAAACCAACTAATTGTCCAAGGACGGAAAAGTTTCAATGTTATATATATGTTAAATTTTCTTGATGTATACATGTGCTTATACTTATATGGTTGCAATTCATATTGAAAACATTTTTTCTGGAATTTAAGGTGAAAGTTTTAGCTTCAATTAATAAATCAAAATCACTATTACTACTAGTGTTTAACATTTTGAATTTAGATAAAAGTGATATATATTATTTTTATTACAAATATAAACTATAATCATAAACACAAACACAAACATAAGGATAATGATAATTCCTAAATATAATATTTATAATTTGGATTAAGATAAATGTGGAAACTTTTAACTGCTTTAAATCTTTAAATATTTTAAAATTTAAAAAAATTAATTGTCGTTAAAAACAAAAAGAAATAATTACATAAGGTGCCGTGAAACGTGAAAACAATGGTAATATACTCCTTTGATATATATAACATTTATTGAATATATTTTCGATATATATCATCAGCAGATAAACCTAAATGAGAGTTAATTTCAAAATACATTAGATATAATCAATAAATTACCACATCTTTGATAAGGAAGCATTTCTCACACCACTTCAAAGGACGTTGAAGATTCTTGTGAGCTTATTTCGGTTTTTGAAGGTGCAGTTCTAGATAGATAAATATACACCAGAGTGAAAACTGATCCTACCGGGCAAACATTCTAGAGCTAAAAGATGGTCGAAGCTTTAATTACTACATTATGAGAAGATACAGGTGGTAGAAGACTATTGGAAATTATGATTGTTTACAAAAACCTCAAAGAAAAGGTTCAATGTTGCTCCATTTTCATCGGCGAATGACATTTTGGGATATTTTATTTATAGTAGGTTGTATAGATAAAATAATACGGGCCATGCTACGGTGAGTTATATTAGATTGCATATAGTAGCTAGTATATGCATTACCTTTGAATTACAATGAATGATGTAATGTGAAAAAATAAGAGTTTTTTTCTTTGTTTAGTGTGTTTTAATTATACATAGATTTAATTTTTTCAAACACAGGAAACACTAAATCATTTACGCTTTATTTCAAATATATATGTTATATGATAAATTTAATAATGTGTTATTACTATAATAAAAATTATTGTTTTAAAATATGACTCAACTGTCGACACTGATTGTTAAAGAAAGAATGCTACTTAAAATAATAAAATTAATATGTCTGATGTTATCTTTAATAGTATTTAAATATATTTGTTTTGGCTTCATACGACGTAATGACTTAGGTTATTTTATAATCATATCGAGATAATTGTTCAGGATAGTTGATTTCTAAAAAATGAAATGAAATGAAATGAAATATAGATATAGATATAGAAATATTGATTAATGAATAATATCAGACACTTATTAGGTTATAAGATATACCAATATTTGGATTCTATCTAAAAAGTTTAGTAGTAGACTTTGGAGGAATATAAATTTTAATTTATATTTTAAAATTAAACAACATGTAATATATATTGTATATTATAATTTATGGTAGTTGTAGTTAGATAAGCATAATATATACATTTAATTTATATCTAATATTAATTAATATTAAAAAATGATATTAATAATTAAAATTCAAATAAAAATAAATGTATATTTCATATTTAAAAATTATAGTTTTGTTCATCTGTGCTATGCAGTATGTACGTATTAAAATGTTATAATAATATTTTTTTTAATTAACAATTTCTTTAACTTATTTGCTGCAAATACGTCAATTAAAAATGTCAAAATTTTACACAAAAAGTTTTTACTCTCGATGCAAATTCATCTCTTATAGTGGCGAGTCAAGACCCCTGTCAATTTCCTAGCTTTCTCTACTTGTCCAATTCCGTTAAATGGTGGTCTGACCTACCGAACCGGGCCCCCAGAGTTACCGCCCCGGTGTGGCGCCGACTCTACCTGTTTCCCGGCCGACGAGTGATCGAGCTGACACTGCCCTGTCCGGACCCCTGGCTCAATGCCAGGGTTCAGGGCTGCCATCCCCAAGTCAGACTGCAGAAACTAAAGATCTTCTGCCACAGGAGTTTCACACGTCACGAGCACAAGTTTCTAGTGACAATTCGGGAAAAGAAAAGGTATAGACATGCGTTAAATTGATTACTTTTAAAATGTTTTTATTTAAGTATCAAAACTTATACGTTAAAATTGTATAACTTTCAAAAATAGAATTAGTTGCATTTTTATAAATACCTTTTTAGGTTCATTATCTCAATGGAAAGAATGTATTTAGTATATCATCGAAATTCTTACAATTTTTTATTATTATATAATTGACGAATTTGAAACGGTTTATTAATTAACTGAATTATTGCTATTATTATCCTTAAATTTGCATAAAATAGTACACGAATTATTATATAATTTTTCAGATCGACCTTTCAATGTCTCAAATTTGTTCCAATGGATATTGACACCCCACATGAAATTTTTTCTCTTTATCAAAGTACGTTTGTATTAGATTAAAGTCAGTTTATTTAGAAATATAAACATTTAAAACAGTTTATAATAACTATTTAATGATCTGTAATGAAATTATCCAAATTATAAATATCTAAAACAATAGGTCCGACTAAGGATAGTCCAGAAAGACATTTTTATGGTATAATTGGGGTCATTTTTAATTAATTTAGAAAAGCCTAGATTTAGGCTTTAATTTTAAAGAAACCTCATCGTATGTCTATACTTTGTAATTCACTTGTATGGAATAAAAATAATTGTTTATTAGAAGGCGTAAACATTTATTTGATTATATTATGTGACTTTATAATATAAATTTATCTGCATCGAAAGAATTAATATTTTTTCATAATATATTTGTTATGTTTAATGTATGCTATAGTTTATATATAGTCCTTGAAAATTATTCTGAACTAAAATTATAATATAAACACAATTCTCTATTTTTATTGCCTAGTTTTTAATATTTAAATGCCGATACTCATGTTATTTACACCCCCATTTTAATTGTTCGCCCATGTTTGGAAAGGTTCTACTACGCGCGGCATTGCTGATGAAAACCTTTGCGATGAACCTCTAGAAGAACGACCAACAGTTTGGATTCGTATGTTCTTTTTTATTGTAGCAATAAAAATAAAGCTATACTAATTGTTGTAAATATTTTTTGGTTTATCTCATTCACAGCGTCTCCGAAGTCATACAAAAAGAGGAAGTGGACACAATGTCCCTTGAATGGAGGATTTCAAGTTAAGAATGTGATTGATGTTAGAACAAAAAAGGTACATTTACCTGTAAGCCAAATTCTTGGTTGATCATATTCAAATTTAGTGCATCTATGGTATACAATGCATCTATGCGTCTATCTATACATAGGTTCAGTAAATAAGTGTAATTATTAGCATTTAATATTCATGTATGTATATTATTGATTGATGATTTAAAACAAATGACATACTATTTAACGAAGGTTCTAATTTTTAAAGAATTATGAATTATTTATTAAGTGATTAAGTGATATATTGATTATTATAATTGATTAAGTTATTGACTCTAGATCCTAAAATCTGAGCAGGTATTTTTTAAATATTTATGTATCTTTCATATGAGAGTAAATATAACACACTGTGTTCATTGTATAATATAAAGTTCATCCACAAGCTCTACAGTTTGTATTTTCAAAGATTCTTAAAATTCTATTTTATTTATTTTCACACATTTATTTTTAGATGCATATATTACAAAGGCACCAAATCGTTTTACAGAAAAGAATCTAAAATGATATATGTCAGTTATACAAAACTGGTACGAAATATTACGAATTACTGAAATATATATTATTTAAGTTATGTATAATATAAAATTTATCAACGTTATATATATATATATTTTTAACATCGACAGTAATTTAGAGATACGATGTGTAGAATTTTACAAAAAATTATTTGAATATTATCTGATAGAATAATAATATTATAATATCACAAAAGTAAGACTATTGGTAATTAAAATATAAATTTATTAATAATCAATGTTAATATTGATTAAACCTACATAATTAAAAAAAACACATTAAAAGTTACTAAAAACAATTATAAAAATGTTTTTTAAATAAAGAAGATAAAGTAATATCATTAAAATAAATGTAACTTAATTAAGAGGTAATTTTATTAAAAAATTAAACAAATTGTAGTATAATTAGTATACAACCAAAAAAATAATATTAATAATACTAGTAAAATAATACATTCTTATATTTTTAATTGACAATACAATAAACGGTATCTTTTGTAAAATTAATTATATATATCATCAAAAACGTATTTTAACATCCGACAATAAACAAAACCGTATATAAATTTAAAAAATATTAAAAAAATTAAAATTGTATAAAAAAAGACTGCCCACAATTTTATACATGCATGTCTAATATATAAATTAAATTTTTATTTAAACAATATCTTTAAATAATCTTCTTTTTGAATTATTGCCGTATGGTATGTATACATAACACTGGAGTTATATTTGCGTAGATTTTGCTAAGCAGACAGCATAAAAGACTAAGGCCTCACATTAGCATATTTTCCTGAATTAGCAACGCATTACGAACAGATACACTGGCAATGCATCTTTATGGTTGATAATACGACTACTCATCAGTGTCACCGTTCTTGTCAAAGAAGGAAGTAGTCTAGCTGCCGAAGCTTTCACAGGAGACCTCTCATTATGTTTGCGCTTTATAGTAGAAGAGGTCATCAATTTATGGCGAGGATATTTTATTTGTGGTAAAAATCATAAGTGTTCCTTTAATCTGAGTGAGATAATTTATTCACAATTAAAACTAAAGTTCAAGAGTAATGGAACCGCTGAGTAAATTGAGCGTTTTGACTCATTGTTTAAGAAGTTAAATATTTATTTTAGGTGTACTTTATGTACTATATTTCGAAGTAACAAACATTATTCTTCATAATGGTAATTCATAAAAAAAACTAATTATTTTGTACTAACGTCATATATAACAATATTATTACAATCATGAAACTAATGGAAAAGACCTAACATCTGCAAGCTGAATGAGTGACAGTAAATTATGCTGAATTATATGAGTAAATTTATAAAACGTATACTTACTATAAATACGTAAAAAATGCGGCATATATTTACAGTTATATATGAAAGTAGTTTATATTTAGTCTACTTATAAGTTTATACAATACATATTATAGTTCTGTCTAATAATGATGCATTTATAATAATGAATTTCAAATAATTTGATTGCGAATGATAGTTGAATGAAAAGAATCATTATTGTGATTTTTGTATTTGAAGCTCATTGGTCGGCTCTTCCGTTAAATTTCCCTTAATAAATGTGGATGAATTTGTAGATTTTGATATAACATTTCCAGTACTAGTAACCGAGGTAACATTCTTCATAAAGTTGTTCTCCAATAAATAACTCAAAACTAAGAAATAAAAAAATAAAAGCTATATATTGTTGAAAAAACTATATTGTTGTTGTTATTGCATATACTGTTTTACATAAATTAAAAGAACTAAATTATATGATCAAATTTATGATTTATAGAATTTAAATTATATTTAAAATGAATAATTACAAATGACTTACTAAAAATATAATAAAATAATTATATATATTTTTTTTAATTACAAATTTAAAACAGTTTTAAGTGAAGTAATTTTTTACTGTTTAATTAGTTGATATGTTTTAAACAATTAAAAAAATTATATTAACAAAAAAAGCATGTTTATGTAATTGCAAATATTATGGTTATTTTTATTATTAATTAATTGTAATATATATATTGTATATTAAGTTTTATTGTTGTAATAATAAACAATATAATCATTTTCAGAAATAATAAAAAATACAGTAGATTAAATTTTAGTTTTATCAACAATTTTTTTTAAATATTGTAAAATAATTACAAAACTATTTTTATTAGGATAGTATATTCGATTTTATAATTCTTAATAAGAGTAATTTTGTTAAATCAAAATAACTTATTTATATATATTTTATATTATATATATATTATATATATATATATTATATATATATAGGGGCCGACAAAAAAAAGTTCGTTTTTTTATTCAAATAATGTTAGAACTTTTATTAGTAAAAAATAACAAGC
>JAUZND010008156.1:0-10058 GCA_034780555.1 Coelogynopora nodosa
CTGGTTGCACAGCTGCCAACACACGAGGAACTTCCTGATTTGTGGCTTTCGAAAGCAGTTTCACGACGCTTGTTCGCGGTCCAATTGGGTCTGCCAATCTGAACATCAATATATGTTATATTGCCAATTCAGTTGCCAATTGAAGAATGAACGGACGACGTCTTCTCAATGGTGAAACTGCGGTCCAGTTAGGGTGCACCAAACTGTATATATTATAGGCATTGATGCCAGTTATGTCTATCATGTTTTGGAAGTGAACCACTGGCCATCTATATAACTTAGTTCTGACAGTGTACGTCTTACATATCTCATCTAAAACGTCCACCCCGGGCTTGGTTTCATTGTAATACAACTGTAAATCACTCTTACGCTTCGCATCATCTTTTACTTGTGCATTATGATGCATTGAGGAAATCATGTAGACTTTTTTTGTAAGCTTCACTTGGTAGGACTGAAGGGTGACTATTTGTTATCACCGCCAAAAGCAAAAGCAAATGCAGATTCAAATTTATCTTTAGTCTCATGAAGGACTGGAGGTATCGCCCATTTTTTCTTATTCAATGTTTCCAAATATGTTGTTCTTTGAGCTAGTCGATTTGTAACCACTTCATATGAGCTGAAGAACCGATCTTCCGTGACATTTCTGCCTTCTCCAAAAAATGGACCACATACGTAAGTGCATTACAAGGTTTATTGCTTTGTTACTTTTTATGTTTTGTTCTGCTGCAATATGATCTACTGGCCGCGTTGTGAGTGGACTGACTTTCAGCGCGTAACGAGTTTCGGCATCACTGCACCATAGTATCAATTCTCGTATTTGCCAGGCTTGGCAGGGTTATATATCCTATGAGGATTGTTGAGTTTATATAGATAAAGGCAGACAATACAATCAATATGCATAACGTGTAGTGTATGAGTGTAGACAAAAAGTCATTAAATGTCAGCTTACTTAATTGAACTCAGCCGTAAGAATGACTAATTCAATGTTGGGGTGATTATTTTTATTAATTATTTTATTTATTATTATTATTAACCCTTGGTTATCAAGGGTTAATTGGACTATTTATAAATTATTCACAAAAGATATTTTTATAATAATAAAAGAGAATTTGTTGACGTCACAGAAAATTTGATGTCTCACTTACAATAAAAGTATTATTATTCCATTCCAGACTTGTAAAGCATTCTACAATTATTATAATTTTAATGTATAATATGAATTGGACCACATTTTCTGAATTGTTAAATGACATTCTAACATTTTCAAACCTTGTATACACTATCACTTTTTAAAATGATTATAGTCACTGTATAAATAGACATAAGTATTTTAATGAGACATTCGGAGTTAGATTATGTGTTAATAAATATGAAATAGATTATGTTCCACTAAATTGATGTGCTGAAATAAATTTTTACATTTAAGGTTTAATACAATTTGTTGGCTTAAGTTTATATGATAATGAAGTTAATTTTTAGTCTATATATTAATAGTATTTTTCGATTGATAACAGTTACTAAATATACAGTAGGTACTTTTATAAATTGGCCCAAATCCAAACAAATTTTTATTTGAATGATTAACTATGATTATATTTTCATTTATTTAAAAAAACTCATTTTAATATCGTCAATAATTTTGGGGCATGGGTGTTGTTTAACATCTTAGTTTTACACGTCTTGTAAATGCTCAAATTTAGAAGTATTAAAGGTCTAAATAGCTACAAAAGAATTAAAATCAAGACATTAAAATATTTATTTGTATAAATCGTAATTATGTAGCTTTAATAACAGTCTGCTTTGATAACTTATTCCTTAAACAAATCTTACCTTGGTGAGTAAAAGATTGAACTCATTATTCTAAACCTTAGTATTATTCTGTTGATATAAAAGTGTTTTATACTATATTTATTCAATATACTGTTAGGTATTCAGTTTTAATATACCTATGTAGGTTAGATATAAATGCTATAGGTTCCTAACATTTGTATACATTTATTATGTACTTTGCAAATTTCTACATCTTCACTATACATTACTTAAACACACTATAGAGAACACAATACATTCTTACATTATTGGCTTTTTCACAAATTTTCTCTGCAGAGTAAAGATGTTCATTTCCACCGTAATTCAGCATTGTTTCTGCAATATGACGTAATATGCGAGCCTAGAAGAGGGCAACAAATACATATTAAAAAAGGCATAGAATAACACTTTATAAAAATTAACAGAATGTCTATTTATTTAAACTGTATTTTCTATCTTAATAAATATTGTCAGGAAGATATCCACACTGCTGTTACAAATAATAAACTGGACAATAAAACTAAAAAGAAGCTAAGTGCAAATACGCACTTAGTTTGATATTTCATAGTGTTGAATTAAAATGGCTAGTAATCACATTTTGTGATAAATCTTTAAATAAATATAATACTTATATAGTGATTTTACTTTGGTTTTATTCATTTTCAATACAGTTTATGGAAATATATTATTCAAATGTTATTCAGTTATTTATAATAATTTTCAGTTGTTAACATCTATAACTTTTCAAAACATTTATTTGAAAAACATAACGATATAAGATACTATCAGAAATATAAACAGAAGCAACTATTTCTTTAATATATCATTTAAAGATTTTAATTTAGAAAAACAAAAAGTAATTTACAATTCTATATTTTTAAATACTTTTTACAAATTATTACAAGTCTATATTCAATGAAAATATTAAAAAATAAATTATTGTAACTTACCTTTCTAATTGTTTTATCATAAAATTATTTAAAGTATAATATACAATAATTAAACAAATCCAACCACGGTCATTCCTCGTATTTAAATAATAAATTTTATATACTTAGTTAACAAAATTTACGTTAAAACTAAAATAATATAGTTTAATAAATCATACGACTAACATTATTTTGTAAACAGTTAAATATTTTATTAAATATTTGATAAAAACGAGTATCTAACAAGTTAAATTTTTATTTTTAATGAAATAGTCCCACACACAATATTTTTCATTTACGTAGCAATTTTTAGTAAAAAAATATAGTAATTATGTTGTAAATGGACTCACCCTTGATTTTACAGGAATCAATGTTGTAAGTTTACAAAATGAATACGCTACTTTAAACCAATCAAGTGCGGTTTTCAGATCATTTGAATCGAGCCAATGTAATCCATAATTATAACTAATAGAAGCCACAGAAGCCTTCTACAAGAGTATAATAAAAAATATGCAAATATAATACATATTAACGTAAATATACTTACTATATTAATATATAATACTATTATATTTACTTCTTCTTCAAATCCTTGAGTAGCAAAATCATTCATTAGACAAGTCAAAATGTCGGAGCAAATTTCTTTATCCATTTCTAAAATTTTCTGAAATTTACGTAAATATTGCCTGTAAAATAAATATTTTATCAATACTTATTTAAACTACAAATAAATGTAAGAACAATTATCTATTTCCATTTCCATAATCTTGTAAAATTAATATAAATGTTTATTGTAATAATCTGTTAAACATTTTGTTGAAACTGTAATATATAGTTTAATATTTTATAACCTTATGAAATGACTAGATGTTCAGAAGTATAAATAATGCACAATAACACAATATAAATCATTTTAGTTTCTATAACGCGAAATAAATAAGTTATAATGCGTTATATTGAATTACATTTCTTAAAGTGCAGGGCTACGTAATTTTTGTAGGAGAGTCTCTACAATTTGACGCTCATTGTTAAAAATATACATGATATTAATTTGACCAAATTGGTAACATCAATTTCACACCAATAACAATTTATGAAAAATATATAATACAATCACTCAAATAATGATTTTTTTCTGATTTTAAAAACTTTCTCATCAACTTGACTTTTCATTAATATAAAAATAAGGGGGAATATTGGGACAGGCTAAATAGCAAATGAAATCGGGACTGACTCGGGATGGTCTGCATATGCTAATTTTTAAAGTTTTATAAATAACGAATAGTTGCTTGAATTTTTTTACAGATAGAAGCGAACATACATTACGATTAATTTTTACAATAAATCTTTTTTGTAAAACTTCCTTATCTTTTCCAATTATTAAACAAAAATATAAATTGATCGATCTTTCAGTATTTATTTTTTCAATGTTTACAAAAAAATTTAAAAATTGGGCTCTTTTTAAAATGCCCCACCCCTAATTAAAATAGCAGATGCCGGTCCTGTTTAATTGAAAATTGATATATGCAACAATGATATAATGTAATTTGGCTTGTCTTAGAGTTTCTTCATCATCTTTTAATAAACAAGGTGACTGAGAATTTTTTTAATTTAATGATAAATCTAAAACTAATCAAAATAATACTCATCATGTACACCATACAGAAGTAAAAGGCAGTGAACAGCTTCGACAGATAACCGATTTATCATAAATGACTCAGCCGATCACTTATAATTACATGTATTAAAATATTAACAAATTTATACATACCAAATTGAGCTTAAATATATTATTTTTCACCCGTATTTGCTTGACAGATTCTTCCGGAATGCTAATTACACCCTTCCCTTCTAAACGCAACAGAGACTGAAAAAGCTAAAACCGATGCAAAACAAAATACAATACATACGAAGGAATACAATAAACTTAATCGATTACTATATAAACTGATATTGTGTGAAAATACATTTCAATATTATAGATACTTTACATATTTTTTCAAATAATTACATTATTGGTAGATGTATCAAAGCAATTTTCTAAAAAACAATTGTCACGTTTTCAATGAAAAAGTTAAGAAGTGATTATTAGAATCAAGTATTTAATAGTAGGCTATACAATATGAAGGTGTAGGATGGGCACCTTTCGAACCTTTAACAGGAACTATCCTCACTCTTTTAGCGAATTCCTTATAAATTCCCCCAAAATCCTGCCTACAATTACAAGAAATCCAACTGAATATATTTTTTCCGTTTATTATTTAAATAGATTCAGATTGGAACCCTTTCAATGCAGAAGGATACAAAATCTAATACTATGCATCGAATGGTGTATATATAGTTCGATAGTGCATTTGTGGAGCATATATTATCTTCATTGTACTTATCACTATTTTAAATTTACAAATGAAAATGAGTTTGAAACTGATGTAGTTGACGGTCACGGTGACAAATTTATTGTCGAACTTTAACAAAACTAAAATAAACTTCCCCAAAACTGTGTTTGGATTTGTAATAAGCCCAAAGCCTAAAAAAATATTATTATTTTGATAGGATATTAGACCATACAAAGATTTATAAAAATGCATAGCAATTGTCCTATAATTAACTGTGCTAGGTATAATTAATATGCAATTATTTCATTATTTATCTTAACGTCTGACCTAGAGCCCTAGTATAACTGGCCTAATTTACAATGTTGTATGATGCTTAACTTTACGTAAAGTAATAAGTGATCAACTTTACATTTTAAGAAGTAAGTTTATTTATATTATACCAATAGACAGTTTTACATGGCTATTTAATATGCTATATGTACATACTTCTTCGCATTTGTTAATTGACTTCCGTACAAGAGATAACTGCGGTTTTTCGCACTGCATCCATGCTTGACTTAACTTTTGGGCCATCTAAAATTAATGTTTCTTATAATTTATATATAATATAATTTAGTATTTATTATAGAAGCTTCAATCTCAAAAAAAAGAAAAGCGACATAAACTAGTGTAGAAATGTAATAAATTTGATGTGTACAAAGAAAAATCGTTTATATGTAATAAGATATATGTTTTCTTAATATTACAATTTACATGTTTTTACATATATAGTATATTAATACATACATTTGTGTTACATTTGTACATTAAGTAATTGTGTTGTTATGGTTCCATACAACTGAATTCCGAGGAATAAATACGAAGAGAAACAAAAAACAACCATGAATGTAATAAATTTGGTTAAAAAAAGATTTAGTATTAATTAATTAATGTGTATTATATGTTATACGCATAATATATACATTTCATTAACAATATACAGTAAAAAAAAAAAATTTGTATAAATTTAAGTTATAAATGTTTTAATTAGATTCCAATTAAATATATTGTTTCTTAGTAGTTTGAGTTTATATTAAATCACCACATAAAAAGCAAATAACATTAGTTCTAAATGAATTTTTTTTAATAACCATGAAAGTGACCAAATTATGTTTCGATATATTTATGTTTCTATCGAAGATATAGTAAAATTGCTATTTCATAGCATTCATAAAAATTAAAATATAATTAAGCTTTTAAAAAACAATAATTATTTCGATATTTCATTTATTATATAAAAAGTAAGTCTTCATTTGTCAACATATTCCCCAAAGGTTATTATTATTTACAAAAACCTTCGCTATGTATAATTTTTTTTAAATATATGGATAGCATAATTGATTTTACTACTGTATTTTTATTTTTGAAATAATAATTAAAAAAATTAAAACTTTTGAAGTTAGATAAAAAATAATCACTGTTCCATTCTAATATGATAATCTATAATAAACTATTATACAAAATAAAAATGTAGTTTTAAAAAAACTTACCTTAATATTACGTAAATGTTTAGTAATATCGGAGCAATGGATAGGAGTAATGGCAGTAACCGCAATGAAACAAGCATTTCGTACTAAAATAAATGTAACTAAATATACCAACAATGTTTCTAAATATATGTATATAGTATAAACTTACTATAGCAAAAAATTTCAGGCAAAATTAATTTAGATGATTTCTCAGAAACAGTAAAATTCCATAAGGTGATACTTTCATACTCCACCTAGGCAACAAAATGAATCAATAATTTGTCAATTTAAAATGAAAAAGTAGAAATAGTGAATCAAAATACTAGACATAGTTAATAATTTAAAGTAATACGTGCAATTTTGGAGTCTGCCATATATTTTTTTGTCATCAGAGGCCTGTGTAAATTGTCTAAATAAGGTATATCTTCTAATAATATTCATATTTATATTAAAAATTGCATTCGGTCTTATTTAGATTAAGCAAAATGTCATTAGTCAATTAAGTTATGATTCGTACATGAAGTCAGAACTGGGGGGTTTGTATAGCGAATCAGTCCCCCAAATAATTTTTTTGGTGGGAACGCGAGTATCATAGAGACTCCCACTTATAAGTTTGAAAATTATTTTGTGTAATTCTTAAATGGACTAGCTATATTAATAAATATAAAAAATATTAGTAAACTAAATAAGATGTTATTGTAATATCCAAATACAGATCCAGTTTTATGAAGGTGGAATTAAAAGAAAGATCCTTTCATGACCTCTTTCCATACTAGACACTATAAAAATTATAATACTTTTGTTCTTTTTAATATGTAAAAGTATACATGATTCTGCGTCTACACAGAAATGGTCAATTCCATCAAGTTGAATGAAAACTGCATCTGAATTTTTATCATGATATAAAGTTGTCCAAACTAATATTAACATTTTTAATCGATTTTTTTAGACTGTAAAGTATTTTTTTCTAATAACTATAATATTTACACATTCATTTCCTCCTAATTACTTTCTCTGTAAACTTTTGGGTATGTCAAATTTTAAAAAATATATATATATTAAAAAAATTTAGAAAGCTACTGCGACAATGTTTGTGAAGATCGCCTAAATGAGTGAAGCAGTGCCAATTTGAATAGTGTAGTCTACAGTGAAATGAAATAAAATCGACCCACTAATGTCGTGTTATTTGAATGACATAAAAAATCACATGGTAATCTATTTTAAATCATGTGTAAATCAATGTGTAAATTATTATGTTTAGTTGCAAACAATTTTAAAATAATAGCTTTTATTTAAATATATTAATTTATTATTAGTTTCCTTAGCAGAATGTAATCATTTGTATCATACCATTTATTAACTGTAGATTATTTATTTCGTATTTATACAAATTATTTACTAATCATATATCATATTTTGTAAATTGTATATAATATTTTGTAAATTGAAAATTTTATGTCATAATTTGTAAATCATAAATTATATGTATATACTGCAATATATGTTATTAATTATTGCATATATTCATGTTATACAATAGATCAGTAAAAAAAGGTAGGGTCGCTTACAAACTTTCGATATTTAAAAATAGATGATACAATTATTATTCAAAATGAGACATATAAATATACGTAGAAATAACAAATTTAAATCGAGTGCATAATATAACGAATGTAAGCAAGTTTTGATCTTGAAAGCTCTTCAATAATTAAGGCATTTTTTAAATTCATATTTACAACAATTCCATACAGTATATTCTCCATGCACAAAGAAACACGCGTAGAACAAACAAATAATTCAACAAAATGTTATAATTTGATCACCTTGATCATATTATATTCTGTATAGTCTAGAATGTGTTTCGGTCTTGGAGTAAATAAACTGACTATGCAAAATATTTGTAAAAGTTTCACTGAAATAGTGAAACTCGCGGTTACATTTGTCTACCTCATAATTGAATTAAAATTATAAGAATTATATTTAGGAATTTTTAAACTTTCACATTAAAAAAATTCAATATAGAATAATTTATGAAGTGTAATAACATATATTTGTATTTATTACATTTTAAAAATTTATTTAAAATTAGATATATGTGGGAAAACATTAGTTTCCTTCCAAATTTTTTTTTTAAAGTATAGCAAAGTTAATTTTATGAGATAGCTAATTCCTCTATTTTTCAAAAATGCGCTAAAACTTTTGAAAGTAACATTATTTCTTTTCTCATTTTATGTTTTGGTTATAATTGGATCCCATTTTTCTATTTGCAACCAATGTCCTTGTTCGTCTAGTACTGATTAAAAGTGGCTAGTTAAATTTAAATTCAAAATACAATTAATAACAAAAGCTATGATATATTAGACATTATAAGATTTAATCTGTGAAATTCTGTTTATTAGTTTTTTATAATATACCATGTTGAAACTATATGATTTAATTTTAACAACCTCAATAATAATGATTAATTATCAGCTAATATACTATTTCAGATTATTCGATTTTTCTTTTAGAATAAAAGAAAACAGAGATACGTTACAATGTTAACAAGCCATCTTCTAACCTATGTAATTCTAAAATATTGATTTCTACGTTGATTTTAAATTAGCTAATATTGAAGTCTTTGTTTTAAATTTATAGATTAAAATGACAATTGCACATATTTCCAATATTCATAAATCATAGGTTATATTCATTTTGCAACAATACACTGATAATAGTTGATTAGTATTACTTGTATTAAGTACATTTACAATGTTTTATATGTCTTGCATACAAATATATATTTTTTATATATGAACCGAATATTTTTTATTTAATCCCTGTCATTGTCCTTGTCATTATAATCCTACACATTATACCTATATGTACACTGTAAAACGCTACTAACAATGCATGCAGGTAAAAATGCCCTATATGAAAATATAATCACTATTATTATTTAAATTACTATAGACACTTAATTCACAATTGTGATTTATATTATTATAAAATGAATACACATTAAACAAAAACGTTAAATTGTATAATATCTAACTTACTAGAGCAAGCTTATCAGCATTGTTTTCTTTCTTAATAAATGCTAGTAAATGGTTTAATTTATCCACAATTCTATCCAATTGTGCGAAATCTTTGTGACTGCTACATTCATGGAGTTGTTTAAAAATTACTGAAAATGTTAAAAACTATATTTTAAAAATAAAATCAGTAATTTATCAACATAGTACATTATAGGCTATACGAAAGTGTAAAATAGGACAATAAAAAGTCATAGTATGATAGAAATGTAATCACTAATATCAGTTGTAACTTGTAACAAATGTAACACTTATTTATACTAAAATCATTAGCAATAGTCGATGACAGAATATATTTAAAGAAATGATTTATTAATTTGTCAGCTTAACCCTTTAACGACCGTGGGGTACAGGTGTACCCCAACCCGTGTTCAGACACTGCTTCCGTGTTCATTTATGAAG
>JAUZND010008157.1:0-10057 GCA_034780555.1 Coelogynopora nodosa
AGGGGTATGTGTTTTTATGCATATTTTTGCTTATCTAAAAAATGATTAAAATTATACCTAGAAATCAGGATATATCCGGAAAATTTCGAGCTCTGTATAAGGTTATATTTCTTATAATTGACGAAATAGTAATAAATTGTGCATATCACTATTACTCTCCAATTATCCGAGCGATTATTATAGTTTATTTGTTTTAAATTAATGTAATACAGTTTTCTTCTGTTAAAAAAAGATTGTTATGTTGCACTATTTCTAGTCGTGGTGATATTAATGTCATAAAGGTAAATGGCAAAACTACAATAAATATGTATGATATTAAAATTATAAAATGCGTTAATAGTTTAAAATATATTTATTATTGCAATTATTCGACAACTCATATGTCGTGATGGCTAAATTAGTTACATTAATTTGAGCTATAAACAGCTCAAAATGTATATTTTGTTCAGCTGATACGTTTTTATATGTATATTACATTTAGTAAAACTGCGATTAATTTTTATACTTGCGTATTATTTTGTTCAAAGATATTTTACAGGTTTTCGGCAAAAATATCATTAATCTCGAAACCCATAAAAATCTAATCGATAAGCCTATATAATAACCTATATTTGACAGTGAGGTAAAGTCAACGAGGCCTCAATGGCCAGATATATATTGAATATTTGTTAGAATCGGAGCACAAAGTCAAAGAATACGATAGCTGTATTATACCACTTAAAAATCCTAAGAAATGCAATAAATAATTGCATAGCTATGGGCAGAACAGATCATGCGTTAGCGTATAATAGAAAAATTTAATTAAAAAAGGTAGATGCCTAAAAATGTATTGATATAATATATGCAGTTATAAAATAATAATATGTATTAAAATCAACAATATATGCAAGGTACGATCAATCGTTTGTATTTAAGGTACATTAAGGGTCAAATAGAAGAATAAAATAGTATAATACATAACATATAATAGCACTATGTCACCTATTGATAGTAGATAAGCACACAGACACGTTAACTATAGCTGTTATACTATAACAAAATATCAAGGTATTTTCCTTTCAATTTGTTCCAAGAAAAAGATTCACAGTCAAACGCTATTGGTCTATCTCGTACCAAATCTGGTCTTTGACATAACCGACGGAGGCGTTTTATCAACTGTTTATCAGTGTTGTAGAGGTTGTCAGTGGGAAAAAGTTCTGGATAAGAAAGTCGGTTTGGACATAATGGATAACATCCCAAAGAAACAGCCTCCACAACCGAAACACCGAAAAACTCGTGCAAAGCGGTTGATACGACGACGTCAGATTCACTAAGAAGTTGATAATAGTCTTGTTTACTCGGTAGAAAGCCCCAATGTTTAATTCTATCCTCTAGTCTTTCCTTTGCAGTGTTAAAAATTTCTGGTATGTCCGTAAAACTTTCGCCCAATACGGAAACCTGAAACGGAACATCTTCGTCCAATAATATGAACAATGAATGGAAAAATAGTTCAGGATTCTTGTCATGCTCCCATCGATGAGGCCAAACAATTGTAAGAGGTTTATTATCCTTCATTAGTGCCTGTGAAGGACGAATATCAAGAGGAAGTTGAATAGGAAAATAAATAACTTCACACTTGCTGAGAAATTTTAAACAAATATTTTTCGGAACATAATCCGGCATGGAACGTAAATGTTTATCTACAGAGTTAAGGAAACTATCTTTGTTGAAAATAGAATTAAATATAACACGGTCCGCCACACAGCAAGTGAGAATTTGATTGTAACCGTATTGGAAATCTCGCTCTTGAGTTTTTTTAACTGGATAAACGAGTTGATTTTCGTGAAAATAGACTATCTTTTTAAGAGAAGACAAGTCTGGACGTAGAGCTATGAGCTCGGCAAGATTGAGAACAGAGCTTGCAAACAAGACTTGAAAGGTGTGCTGTGACGGAATGCGATCAGAAATGACAAGAGCTGATGTCCTGGCACGCCAATGCCACTTTTTGGCAGACAATGTAACTAGTTCACAGCAATTGGCCCCAACTTCTTGGAGTAAAGTGTCCACGAGTTGTTTGTGTGATCCACCATAGAAGGGTTCAATAAGTAGGACAGTCTTCTCATTTAAAGATGGCGTGTCCGTTGCCATTTTTACTGCAAAAGGAATATTATAATAAGTACAAATACGGTAACCGACTATTATTATAATATCTTCCTCATTTGAAATGTTGATTCTCCCAAAGTATTATTGATAAACAAATAGACAGAAATATCTTTTACTATTAAAAATACATTATATATGTTACAAATGACGACGAAATTAACTAATTACATATTGTAGTTTTCTAAAAATGTATATAATTAAATTTCAAATCTAACAATTTTGAGAAAATTCGCAAAACTGAACTGGATAGACGTTCACTAGAATCTGTGAAACATAAAAAAATACTACCATCAAACGACATTAAAAATGTTCCTAATACAATATTGTCAAAACGTATAATTATAATAATAAATTAAATATAGTTCTTTTCTAGAATATTTTTATCATACTCGCAATTATTTCAAAAGTAAAACTTCGAAGAATCGACGGAGTAATAATAATCTCAATATAAAAATCTAATTATTGTATTTAAAAAAACCTAACCCGGAACGAGAGAGATGGGGTAAAAACCATTAATAACGACCTTTCGTTTTTGATACAATTCAAACAGAATTCAATTTATTTGAGATGGGGTGACTGCGATAATTAATTAAGATATGTTTCTGACAAATTTACCATAAATTAAAATATTGAAAGTATTACAATAGTGCATACAACTGTTATGTCATGATGTTAATATATTAAATGTTATTATAATATTATAAAATAGTTTTGCAATAAAATGAAAGTCTCCGTTTGCTAGCAGATCATCTCCAGACACAATATGAAAATAAATTAGTACATAAATACGAAAAGAGTCAATGAATTGATTACATGTCGATACTAATACTAAGTTTCAAACCAAAATATAAAATATGAAAAACATTATAAAAGATAAAAAACAGTTTTTAAACAGTAATAAATTATATAATTATTATCAACCAAATAAAGTGATCACAGAAATTCAATACAACAAAATGTCATTCTCCGGATTACATAGTGATACAATCTCCGATGCAGCTCAGATGAACCATATGGAAACATAATAAATATAATACAATAAGAAAAAACTGAATAATTGGAATGCGCCGCAGACAATTTCATTCATTTTGTTTCAGGAAGAAAGATGCACATGTCTACAGGTTTAAACAATGATTTGTTAGCATTTAGAAGTTCCATGCGATTTTTCAGAAATAGCGTTTCACTGACTGATATCAACCGTAAGTTTAGTAATTGTTTCTAAATTTGACAATGATGATTCCCTAATTTCTACATAGAAACATGAACAATTATATAAGAATTATAATAAGAATCAAGAGACATGCATTTTTATATTCAATTGAAATTAATGGAAGGTAGGCTACTGGTGAACAGTAAACAAAAAGTGTTTTTAGACTGAAATGTATTGACAAAGATACTAGGTCAAGCTTAATTAATTTAGTTTTTACGGATAAATGAGTTATACTTGGGCAGTCCTTAACCCGATATTGTTTCCATGACATATTTCTTAATGTTGTGTATTCTTAAGGTACCTAGTAACTGTAGCAGAGAATGAAAAAACAGCTTATCAAACAGTTAATGAATTACAAGATTTACACATAATAGAAAACAAATGAAGTAATGTTACTATGCTATATACACCTTTCTTTGATTTAAAATTCAATAAACATGAAAAAATATTATTTGTTTTTCTGAAATTTTTGGGAAAAGTCCTGAATGATGCTCTCAACATGTTCATTGTCTTTTAATCTGACTGGACGTGAACCACGACGATTTCCTTTGCGAGACTTGATTGGTTGAATCTGTAAAAACAGTCACAAATGTGATATTGAAACGTATATATTGTACATATAGTCAAATTCAGATAAAAAATATTTTTAAACATTAACGATATAAATTTAACGATTTCATAACGATTTAAATAGAGAATTTTTCAAAAATTTATAATTATATAAATAACTACTTACTATTCATACAATTCTGACAATTGACCGAAGCAAAATATATTTTATTTCAAGTTAAAAGTTGAAAATAACAGACCATCATATTACTTCTGGGCGCTCTATATTTACTATGATTGGTAGTATCAAATGTGTTATTCCTTGATTTAATTATATCAAAATAAGAAAAATTACACGGAATACACCGTTCCAACCTTCAGACGAGTGACTTTTTGTTACGATCACTCAGTATAAGGAGGAGAGGAGGGGGTGATAATATTAGGTGGACAAAGTTTGCACACACTATTTAAATATGAGCCATGAAGAACAATAACTATGCCTTGATTTTAAGACAGTGAGATAAACCTGCCCAGCGGTTTTATTTAGGAGGTAAAATCCAAATTGAACACCCCTCTCTCTTTTACTCTCTTACCCACCCTGTCCTCCCCCTTATTGGGCGGTAAGAATAAAAATAAGCAATTGCTTATAAGAAAATGGTATAAGCAAATGCAAAAGGTATCAGCAATTACTGTTAAGCAAAAGCAATTGCTTAAAACAGTATGAATAACCATTTGCTTTTTCTTATTGGAAACAATCGTTACTGCAAACAATGCTGAACAGATGTATAAGCAATTGACATGTGGGGTAGTTTATACGGCAGTAATCAGTTTTGAATAAGTTCCGTAACCTTAACTTTATTATTTTTCATTTTTAATGAAAATTTCTAGACATGGCCTTATTTCTTAGAGGAAGATATGAAAAACGCGACAGAGTCAGAATCTCTAAATACTATATTTAGTAATGTTTAAGTTGTAATTGGAAATTTACTTCATAAAACTTGTTTCGCAGATATTGCCGATAATGTGGCCCAAAAATCTGAGCAACAGATGACTGATAACCTGGATCGGCCAAATACGGAAGAGTTATCTCTATGCGTTGTTCCGGAGAAAGAGCGCCTCTGCGCTTGTCAGTCGCTTCGGGAAGAAATTCACTGGATAAAACTTATCAAATTGAAAAAACTTTAATACACCTTTGAAACCGAATCGCTATTCAACCTTGATTTATATTCCTTAAGACCATTTGATTTCTTTTCATGTGAGGAAACATGATATACACGTTAAGCAAATGAATAAGCTACTCGTTAGGAACTTGCAAATATGTGAGCAAATGCTGCTATCGATTGACTTTTATTCATAACTGTTTAAGCAAATGGTCATTTTAATAAGCAATTGGAAAAATAAAAGTGATAGTTTTTATTAATGCGGCCCATAGGTTTAACATATTTGTTAGTTCACGCGGCTACATAGTAGGTCAATTAATTATCGTGCAGTTAGCCGATCGATATCACTGAAGGTCGACCGAACCTCCAGTTTGAAATAACCTGGTGTGTTGTGTATTTAACAATTAAGTTCAAACTCTTACAAAGATTTTTCTGTCTCCAGTCATAGATGAGATTCCGTTCTTTTTGAGGTAGTCTTCTATCTTCATTTCACTCAAACCCTCCACACTACATGCACGCCATGATTTGACAAACTCTAAAAGAACAGAAAGAATATAATAGTGTATCTATTTTAATGAATGAAGTATTAGTATAACATACAACATAAATTAATTAACTAGTTTGTTATTTAGCAAGACATGTAACGGTATACAATATATTAAAAGAAAGTTAATTAAAAAATATGACTACTTAAAACTAACCAATTTTTGCACTAAATGAAAAAGTTACTGGTATTAAAATAAATTAAAAAGTAAAATACAAAATGTTTATGGAAATATATATTTTTTATAAAACAGAGAGTTTTATGCAAATTTATGACGATAATAATTAAAACAGAAAATACTAACCATCATCTATCTCCAAATCAAATGATTTGTCATTGAAGAAAAGTATAACCTTCTTGTCATGTGGACGAAGTATTTGAATCACCTGGTCATCCAGAACCTATAATATTGCAATAATTGACGGAAGGAAAGATTAATGCAATAAAGTCATGGTGTATAAAAGAGTGAATCTGCCAATGAAGTGTCTCATCAATTATATATTATTTATTTATTATAAAATATTCCCTCAGTTCAACATAACAGTTTTGTATATGAAGATAAAAGCAAATAACTGTAAGAATATTTTCTTTTTGAAAAAGCATCATATTTTCACGTTTTCTAATCGAATATACAAACATTTAAATATAGGTAGCCTCAAATAAAACGACGATACGTGTAAAAAATCGATACAAAAAAATTGTATATTACATGAACAGTTACCTAACAAATATTTATTTTGATAAATAGCTTGTAAAATGCGCTGATTAAAATTTAGAAAGAATTTCAAGGCTAATACAATAATTAAAAGAATTAGTTTTGTATATTGGTTTCAGTATCAATGGGTTAAGGTTCATTATAAGAAGGGCATAGGGCTAATAATAATTTCAGAGCATAAGATAAAAATAAGAAATAAATGACGATGACAAATAAATTCCTTTATGATCTCAAGGCGCTAGCCTATGTATATAGAAAATAAAGTAACACAAAAAAATAACATGTTCAAATATTGAAATACCTTAAGAGCTTTATCAACGTCTTCCATGCTTTCTTGTATGTCCTCCTTATAGATTCCACCAAGTCCTTTCATGTCATGTCTTCTTAGTAGACCGAGCAGTTGTTTATAAGACCGAATGTCATACTTGGGCTTAAAAGCAAACTTTTGGTCGACACGCTGCAGCTTTGGATTATTCGGTAAAGCCTGTCGGTAAATATTAAAAAAACACATATATATTTATTAAACATAGTAGCCCATAGTAGCCATTTAAGCCGTCTTGTATTCTAATACCAGTCTATTATGAGTCGCTACGATTCATAATTAATAAAAGCATAGTATTTAAAACAATCTCCAATTCATACTTAAATACTACCATAATAAAAACAATGGAAACATGATTTAATTTGTAAGTTGGTAAATTGGAATTAATACATTTTATTAATTAAATTGTATCATGTTTTAAATGCCAACAATGTACAAACAATTTATTTGAAAAAAAATCCACTCAATATATACGAGCATGATCTTGTACATATTTTGACATAATATACAATACATACAAGTATTTTTTCTAATTTAACTCCGTATTAAAGTGAGTAGTTTATTTTATAATAAATACAGCTTGTACTTAATTCTTATTGGTTATTAAAAGCGGAACTAGATCGAAGACCATAGTTTTAAAATGCTACTGACTTTTAATGACGTTAAAGTCACACAAACAAATTTATTTGTAAGAGTTCATTTCTAGTCCGAGAGTAAAATTTTAAAAGGTAGATTACGTAACTAAAACAAAATTAATGTAAGAGACAATGTTTTGATATAAAAACTGGATTATAAATTCGTTTTAGTGAAAACTGCTAATTCCGCCAAAATTTACGAATAATTAGATTTAGACAATCCTTTAAATAAAATAAAAACAGTAAGTTCTTTTTGTTTATGTTCTATCTATCAAATCATATCCCCTATGATCATTATTAACAGCGTTCATTACCTCTCTTTGGAGCCAAATTAGAAGATCGGTTTTGATGTCATGCATGTTGACTTCTTCAAGGATTTCTTCTACAGACAAAGCATGGGTGTCGCCCTCAACATGGCGATTCTAAAAAATCGATTTCAGAAAAAAAACAATAATACCATTAAGAATGATATCACATTGAACTATAATAGAGTAAGATAAAGTTAACCATTTTAAAATAATTGTAGTAAAAAAAGATAATATAGTTATATGCAACAAGTAATACAGAAAAGCAAATTAATAAAATCAGTCGCGATTTAAAGAAAGTCTCAAACTTTGGATTGTTTCAGAAATGTTTAATTTTTCAACGTGAAATGACAATGACTTTCCCCTTACAATAGAACCAAATGAAAATATTTGACACAACAACAAAAGTTCTGGTCACTTTTAAATACTAATGAAACAATAAAACAACTTAGAGGGAATATTTTTTTTAATTAAAAAACATCCAAGCTATCGAACTTGGATATATGTAAAGGTTCATAATCATGAGTATCTATGAAAATCACTATTATATAATATGGCGAAAAGAAAGGATCACCTTATTATTACTAATTCATTACTAAATACAAATGAAAATATACAAAAAAAATTACAGAAGGTAAGCGGCATACAAAAGAGAGAGAACATAGAAGATTAACAAAATTTATGTAATTGATCCAATAATTAAATTACTAACGGCAAACTCGAGTTGAGATGTTATTGTTTTGACAATAAAAGATGATTC
Organism: Coelogynopora nodosa; assembly: GCA_034780555.1. NCBI lineage: Eukaryota > Metazoa > Platyhelminthes > Proseriata > Coelogynoporidae > Coelogynopora > Coelogynopora nodosa. The sequence continues at coordinate 8,343 of JAUZND010008157.1, forward strand.
AATAACTTTATGTAACTTAATTCTCAAGCAATAGAAAAAGCATAGGTATGTAAAGAACTATTAGTATGATTAGAAATACCAGTATATGGAAGAGTGATTTCTTTAAAATAGAAAAAGGAAATAAGGTTATAAGGTTATAATATTGTTTTGTTTAGAAAAAACATCTAACACGAGTAAAATATTTATTTAACACATGCTAAGGATAACCAATTTTGTTCAGAGAATTGCTTATACAGGGGTGGTCATAAGTCAAAAAATAAAGTCAAGTAATGTGGTACCATATTTTATTTATGTAAAATGAATGTGTTACACAAAATTTAAATGTTACTCGAAAAAATAGATTTATGTTATACGAAACATTAGATAAATATTATGTTAAATTAACTTAAATGTTCTAACTGGAGTACTTCAGCATCTACACATGGTTGACAACGATCAAGGACACTTCTACAAACTTTTTGGCCAAGTTAGAAGTAATTCTTCTTTTCAAATCCGCTACACTAGTCAATCGTTCATTATAAACCCAATCCTTAGCCGCTCCTCAAAAGAAAAAATCTAGGGGAGTTAGGTCAGCAGAACGTGTTGGCCAATCAACACAGCCACGTCTCCCTAGCCATATTCCTGGAGAAGTTTCATCAAGATGGTCACGCACATCTGGTAATGTTCTGCGTTGCATTATTAATAAAATGAATTGTGAAATTTAATTTTAGAAATCTGAATATTCCAAGATATTACAAATTGTGCAACCTAATTTTAGAAATCTTGAAATTCCATAAAATTCCAAGTAGCTATATATTCCTATGGTTGTGAAATATAGGTACAGACATTAGAAATAATTTATGCATAGAATCTCTTTGAAAATATTTCATAAATATTATAGTCCGGTAACTAATGCCCACCCCTTTATATCGAAATTCAGCCTGGATAAATTAGGGACTACAAATTCTGAACGCGCTAAAAATCTATGAAATTACAATAAGAGAAAATAAAAGAAAAACACATTGCCATTGCTATAAGTAGTAGTTTGAAATAATATAGAATTATAGGTTAAGTTAGGATAGAAAACTGTCAAGATCAAAAGAATCATTGACATAAACAATACTTTTCTGCTTCAAATGGTTTTATTGTGTCTTTATATTTGATCACATTAAAAATTGGAATATCGGTTTATTGGGGTTCATACAGATTAAGTGATTCTTTAAACACTTGTTAAAAATTAAGATATTACCAGGTGTTGATTAGTAAAATTAACTACAGCGTAAAGAGGTCAAAACCAATTGTGGGTGTTTTATATGAAATCAATAGAATCGTCATAAGCCTAACCACAACAATTATATGCAGAGGATTTCTGCCGGTGAAACAGTTTTTTCTTCTTGTGTAGTTAATCCAGGTTCACTATCTGGTTTATATTATTATAATTAGTGCTCTTTCATTTATATAATAATATGTCTATATAATTGTTTTCACTGTTGCCAAGCTTTACTGTTCTCTGCGAACGCTTTTATATTTGCACATTATGCGCTCTGTCCAATCAGTGAATACAGCATTCCGGTTCTTGGTCTACATATATAGCCAATTTAGTACACATTTTTTGTTACTATTCACACATTACGATTTATTGGTGATGTTTGGGGATAACCCGAGTATGCACCATCGAAGACTAATTTAAACTAAGAATAGCGCTATTCCAGGATTAGTTATTCCGAGATTAAAAA
>JAUZND010008158.1:0-10056 GCA_034780555.1 Coelogynopora nodosa
GTTGCTGCCATATGCTGCTAGGGTGCGTGGAGCTGATGGAGTGCCTGGTGCTGCTAGAGTGCCTGGTGCTGCTAGGGTGCCTGGAGCTGCAACAAAATACATATTGATATAAAACAGTACATTCAGCCGGTGGTTATCCTAGTACTATTTGTGCACCATACAATAATGTGAATATAATATTATGTAAAAATACTGTATATAATTGATGACATTTATGTGTATAATGAGTTGTATGTTTTATATATATATATATATATATATATATAGTCAAATCGTCTAAATACTACTTCATATGGAACTGAAGAGACTGAAAAGTAATTGCCGACTTTGTAACGAATTTTATTTTATTAAATCTCATTTTATGTACAGATAGATTAATATGTATTTAAATTTTATTCCAATTCAAATAATATTTTTATAACATTTCCTCAGTGGACAGGAGTGAGTTCCTGCTGTATAAATGTGTATTTATTAAACACATATATACTCTTTTATAAGTTTAAACAATAACTTTTCTTTGTGTAAACAAATTATTGCACGTTTAAATAAATTAAGTAGCCAACCTAAATTAATAAGAGCATAATTGTATTATAACAATTTATAAATAGTTTTTCTAAATGTATTTATCAGGTCGCATATGAAAATTATTTTTTAAATTGATACTTCGAAAATGCTTTTTAAATAAGTGTAGTAATTTTAAAATTTGTGCCTTAATTCAATATACAATATATATCTTTTAATTTATTCGAAAATGGTAATACATAGTGTCAGAAAGTATGAAATTAATTTTTAATATTAAACTGGGAAAAATACATTCTTAATGTGTTCGAAATGATCATTAATTTCACGTTATGCCTATCATTTGGTATCACATTTTCAGACTGACCTATCAGAACTTTTCAAAAATTGATGTTTTTCATAATCTAAAAATTATATTTTAGAATATAAATAATAAATATCATATTAATAGTATGACTGATTTTTTAAAAATCGTAAAGTTCATCCAGAATATAATTGAATTATAGAGAGTTTTTGTTTTATTTTTTTAAATCCTCTTATAAGCCTACCGTTAATGTATTTGTCTTCAAGAATTGCCATGTCATTCCATACATATAGCATATTATCTTATATGACATATTATTGTACTATTGATTTAAGTTATAAACTGTTATCCCGTAAAAATATTTGTTATATTTCAAATTACAATACCGTATTATTTGATATTTTTATTATAATTTTATTTATTATTTTGGCCAAAAAAATTGAAAATGCGTAATTTTTTATTTGCTGAAAACCGACGTTAATTATTTTTAAAAACAGAGATATTTTTAAATATGTACATTTGTTCAGGCGATTTGTGCACATAATTTGAAATATAATATGTTCTATCTGATACATATTATTATAATAAATGTAATGATTGAATTAAATTATAATTTAAAGTTAACAGTGAATTTTTAGTAATACGAAATTAATTTATTGAAACTAATACAATGATTGTTTATGTTAAAAGCAAATTATAATTCTCAAACATTGAATATTGGCGTATTAGATAACATATACTGTACTGAGTATGAGATATTTCAACACTGTACCTGAAAAACGATACTCTATTGATTCTAAAAGCAGATGAGGGGTATTTATCAACACGTCAGTCTATTCAAGTATCAAGTAACGCCTAAAAACAAATAGTAATAAATAATAATAATATATATAATAAATTTAACAAAATAATAATAATAAAAATAGTTATTTAGAATGATATATATATATATAGACATTATAACCACATTGTCGGTAATTGAACTAAGTGGTACAAATAATAATAAACGATTTTTCATAGGCCTTCCGTTTTTAATTCATTTATTGGGGGGAATTATAATTTAAATCAGGACGATTTAATTTAGCTAGTATTGTCACCAATTATCAACTATTTAAATTATTCCTGGATGTAAAGTTTAAATAAAATTAAATATATTATGAAGTGATAATTGATTTCATAGTGTATATAAAAACAAGTTCCTCTCGAGGTGCATTATGCAACTACACAAGACACCTTAAATATTTTAGTATATAGATACATATTGTATATAGACAATACTATTAGTAAATACTAAAATCTATTTTTGGATTAAACAATAAACATTTTTAAACAATGATCTGTATCTGCGGTTTTCAATTTTGAGTTTTATCAATTAGCAATATTCAAAACCACAAATATATTGTTCTTTTAAAAATACAACTGATTTAAGTTTTACTTTAGTATAGTTTTTATAATTTTCAGTTGCTATTTTAAATATTCTTCCGTGGAGAAAATAATGATTTGAGTAGAAACATCAAATGAATATATCACATATTTATTAAAAATGAACGTATAGTGGTCAAATAAGAGCAGTTAAATGAATTAATTAAACAAATTATCGAACAAATAATCATCTACAAATCATTAAACAATAAATATCTCAAATATAGTCATATATGTCAAATATTTTATCAAATTCAGCAAAGATTTTGATGTCTAACTTATACAAATTGCAGAAATAATTAAAATTATAGTTTTGGTATAAAAGCGAGCAATTTTATAAAAATGTTTCCTAATCTGATTTAATGGTAAAGTCCAGGCAATCATATTCCCTTATGAATTGAAGTCTGAGAAAAATATATCGCTTACAGAGAGAGGTTTGTTTGTGTGGGGAGAATAGGCCCGTAACTTGATGAGTCTGACATTCTCCAGAAAAAGTTTTAAAACTTCCGAGTCATTATGTCAACAACCACCTTGAAAATAACCACACGTAAAGATGCTGTCACTAATTGTCATGAACTTCTTCTCGGTCATCAGATGCTTGCCCGTTTTAAGCGGGATACGATATGTTCCCATGAAAAATCCGATGCTGTATAATGGGGTTATAATTCTGTAAATAAAAAAACACTTGTTATCGATAACGATGATAATTTAGGATTGATGATTTTTACTAAATTAATGGAGATTGAAATCAATTTAAATATCGGATAAATAAATCATCAAATAAAATTTACCTAATATGTAATTATATTTAAATTAAAAATATAACAGACAACTTAATTGTAATACGTTATTTATAATATTTAAAAATTTATTTTTAATTGCTAAACATATGCACTGTGTATTCTGAATTTTACTATACGCGTTTAAAATTCGTCATTGCTATTACTTAATTAATTGCTGTTAATTACTATTAATTGCTATTAATTTCTATTAATCACTATTTTGTCTATAAAAGAGTAAATTTCTCAGGAAACCAGAATTGCATCTCATTCAATTGCTGTAGTTGAGAATGATTTATCAGAACGTGCTTTTGTAATTTTTACACATACAATGGCAGTCATTCAGAGAGGTAAATTATATTGTTCATTAAAAGTTTTATACAGTATTACATCAGAACTAAATTCATTTCGTATGTTCAATAATTCAGAATTTCAGTATTATTTTAAGTATAAATCAACCAACCGAAACAGTTTTATAAAAAAAGCCCGACTGGCCGAAGGGACGATTAAAACATTTTCAAATTACCATAATAGTTTTCTCTTGCGCAAACAATGTCGCTACAAATCGCCCAAAGATCGCACCCCATCAATGTTAAAGGCAGTCATGAAAAAATAAGTTAATATTAATATTATAATATGTTTAAAATATTAATATATAATAGTATCCATAATTAATTATTCAAATTTAGTATTTCGGAATTAAATTAAATTAATTTAATTGTTTTCTTTTTCAAAGGGCGGTAATGTCTAGACATTATTAGATTTGAAAATGAAATAAATATCTCCGCGTAAGGTGAAAAACTCTTTACTCCCACATGGAGTTTAAAATGCATTCTACATTTATTTTAAAAACTATAAATGTCTGTACAGTATATTTACCTTCAAATGAAAAAATAAAACTTATTTTTGTCATTTGGTCGTTAAAGAAAATTAATTGTTAGTCGAATGTGATTTATATAAAGCTTAGAAAAATATAATTTATTTCAGTTAAAACCAGCAGATGCATTAGAATAATAGATTGAATCTTACAAAAATACATGAAAATATCCCATTCCTCAATAAACATTTTAGAGATAATGAATGGTTTTTATTTTCCTTATTAACTGATAAACCATTCAATAACTGTTACAATATATATTTCAGTTATAAAGGTTTATATTTTCTATTTGGAATTTATAAACCTGTACTTAGAAAACCAGGGAAAATAAAGCTATAAGGGGTTTCAAAACCTATAATCGTAAAGTATAGATATGTAAAAGTTAAACTTGTGGGTCGAGTCATATGGGAAAATAATGTTTAGAAAAAACATGTTAAATTCAAAACCTTAAAATAGTATGTCAAAGCTCGTTCAAAAATTGTATAATATAATTAAATTACGTAAATGTTATCCTTTAGATGCTTTGTATCTATTACCAGGAGTTATTTGAAGTTAAAATTAAATTATATAATTTATGCAAAACATTTCCGGGATTTATTTGATCACCATAGATTCATAAATGTATAGGTTTATTACAAAGAAAGTCACTATCTACGTATGTAGATATCCTAGGTGAGCCCAATACTCATAGTATGGTTCATTTCATGAGAAATGTACCCCAGTGCACTGTGTAGCTACTCTGTAGAGTATTCCAGGAGTGGTGCATCATGAAATAATTGTTCTTGTTTTTAATTGTTCTATATTATTATATTTGTGTAACTGTATGCTACAATAATATCACTTTTTAATTATAATGCAATGATTAAAATAAATGCATTGAAATATGCAATAATAGTATATATATATCGTTTGTTTGGATTGCCAATTATTTTTTTTAGATAAAAAAATTAAAGAAATCCCTTTAAAAACCATTTAGAAAGGTTTTTTATGAAAATCCTTTTTCATTGATTACCAAAAAAACGGTTTTCTAGAAAAATGGTTTTTCAAAAGGATTGCCTCCAGTACCCAAATGAAAAACCTTTTTACACTATGAAAACCCTTTCTTTTAACAGAGTGGCAAAAAATTTAAGTTAATCCTTTTGACTTTGCACTGTTTTAAGTTTAAATAAACATTCTAAAATTATTTTAAAAATTATTTTTGGGACGTTTGATTTTATTTTCTTTTCATTTTATCGCATGAGATACTGATTAAATAAAAATATCTTGAAATGCTTATTTAACAATTATTGTAAATTATTAGCTCTATTAAAAATATTTAATTTTATACTATATGCACAAAAGAGATCATTGTTATTGATTATTGCTATGGTGCAAAGTCGTAATTTATTAAACTAATTATGACAAGAAGCTTAAATGTTGTTGTTTCTGCATGTTGCGACCATAAAAATGTATTATTCGAATATTAGCTATATTCAATATTAGCTACTAAAAATATAATAAGTTATAAATATTTATAACATGCTAATCAACTATAAAATATTGTTGCGACCATAACATAATAATAGCTAAGTAGATATAACAGTGCTTTTATATAAATAATTCTAACTAATGTGCACTATACTATTACTATAGATACATTAGCATAGAAGCCGAGAGGGAAAATCGATAGACGTGTTCGATGCTGATGGTACAAAAAATGTCACTTGTTCCAATCAGGATGCCATTAAAAGTGCTCACTGGGCCCACAATTATTATATACTCTTACTCTGTTCACAATAGCCGAATTTCTCAACAAGGAGGATCCGAAAATATTGATGTTTGCCACCGATAACAAGGATCATTCTAAGGAAAGCATCCGAACACTTCTGACCTCCATTCTGGACGATTATACGCTTCCGAGAAGATGGACGTTCGTTTTTTGTCAGACGGCCCATCGAGCCAATTCAAAAATAGGTTTATAATAAAACATACCCAAATTTTATTGGAAAAATATCGCATGGAAACCACCCGAAAGTGAAACATTTTTTCCACTTCCTACGACAAGGGTGTCGTTCATGGTGTTGGCGGCACCATAAAACGCCATGGCTGGACAAAAGGTGAAGTTGAGGAGTACTATTGTCCAAAATTCCACTTATTTCGTCACTAATGCAAAGAAATCATAAATTAGAACAACTCAATTAGTAAAAGAAGAGGACTAGCTGGAAGATTTGGAAGGCGTAACAGCCCAAGCAGACATCAAGAGTATCCACCACTGCATAAACGAGAACTGGCGCCCTAAATATGGAAAAAATGACTCCATTACAGAAGCAAGGGGAACTAATGTATAATGAAGTGGAAGACTGGGTTGATGCTGTACTTACGATAATAATCCATTCATGGGTCAAATAACTGACATTGCTGGTGAAGAAATTTGTATAAATGCCATGAAAAGGGTGGTGTCACATATACCACTGGCCCAAATTCCTCGATCGCATTTACTATAACAATTAGGATAAAATTATCAAGAAAATACCTCAACCTGTATCTTCCACATGTCGAGGACGTGAATTGTATGTTACTTTGGACTAACAATTGATTCTACTTATATTCAACCAATGTCTGCCATTTCATTTTAAACAATAAGATGGCAGATTTTTCTGGATACCTATCTTTATTTTGGAGAAAATAAATTTAATAATTTTTGTTTTGCGACTGTAACGTTGCGATCGTAACAGCATTTAAACCTGAAAACAATTTGTTTCGTTTATTTTTCTTTTAACTCTTATATACAGAAATTGAGTATATGATGTCGATAATAATTATAATCAATATAAGTTCCAATTATCTGCCCGTCTTAGTTGTCTAGGAATTCATGTGTGAAATATAATTGTCAAATAATCAATTTTCTGGCAGTTGCGAAGATAACGGCATAACATGGAGGCTAGACTATTAATACTAATGCATATGCGAATAATTACTACCTATATATATATATATATATATATACAAAACTCATTAAATACAAACTTGTAATAATAATATACGACTATGTATATAGTGAATATACAGCTGTCAAAAATTGTCAAGTGTTGCGACCGTAACTCTCATGGAATGAGCCTTATTAGGAAATTCTATGAAATCTGGCAAACCTGTCCAAGCCATAATTTCTATGAATTTTAGAGATTTTAAGCCTTCGGCTTTCGTGATTTAAAAACATAACACCCTAAAATTCATAGATTATCTTATACATAATATTATAAATACAGAAATATATGATTTAATCTATAAAATCAATGGAATAAATTATTTAAATCCCTCTCCTAATGTGTCATTCTATTGCTTCCTATAACCCTTAGTGTCGCAAATAAATGAACTTATATAAATAAACTACAAATATACATATAATTAAATAAATAAATAATAAATATGAAAATTGGATTTGAAAATATGATCATTTGTAATATATATTTTATAATATTGAAAATATTAAACATAAAAAATTCGCTTATGTCAGTTGCGTACACTTATATTATTTATTATGAAATATTATATGAAATAATATTAGCTTTAAATTTAAATCTTATTTATATGAAACTGAACAGTTTATATATTTTTAGTTAATCATTAAAAATATCAAGTCATTTTAACGCAATTGTAAATTATATTAAAAAGAAATATAATACTATTTTGTTATGTTACGAAAAATATTTAATAACACTAACTTAACACGATCGAAAGTTTTTACTAGGTAAAATTGTCTTCGGTTGGCCGAAAGTAGCTGCAATATTTAAAATCCACTAAATTTTCATTAAAATAATCAAACAAATTCTATTGAAAAGTATAACCTAAAAAAATATATATAAAGTTTAACATTAAATTTTCATCATAAATATGGTGGCCGGAAGGTGTCAAAATATAAAAACGTGTTTTTATCCATAAAAACGCATTTTTTCACTTAAATCCAATTTTTAACCATAAAAACACCTTTTTATCTATAAAAACATGGTTTTTATGACACCTCTCAGCCACATAAAAAAAATTTTTAATGATAAAAACAGTGGTTTTATGGATTTTATGGTTTTACCTCTCGGCCACAACACAAAAATGGTTAAATTTAAGTTAAATGAAGACTATATAGATTACAATTTATAAATTACAGATTGTAGAAAACAATTAAACTCTATTTTTAATTGTTAAATATTTTATTTTTAAACAATAATTATGTAATCTATAATTAAATGTGTCCAACCAACACTGTTATAGATGAAATTAAAGCACGAGTACTTATTGTGTGAGAAAAACCTATTGTATAGTTGATTACAAACATAATACTTGTCGTTTGAAGTTTGAAGCTGACAAAAACAAAGTTATTACAATGTAAATATACAAAATTGGAAACAATAAATACGATTTTTTCAGTTAGATATATAATACAACATAGCTACAAATTTATTTTAATGGCTTCTAACTAAAGATTTGAGTAGTACATAGGTAATAAAATATAATTTGGCCTAACATGATAAAAATATTTTTGGTATATTTACACTATCATCAAATCTTCTTTTACCAAGGAAAGTAAGGGATTTAAAGATAAAATAAACGGTGTCCACAGAGTAGCATAGAGTAACAATTAGCGATTAGATTCTTAGCTTCACCCCTTGAAGATGATAAGGAGAATATTGCATTAAAAAAGTAACAACAGCCTTTGAATTTGGCCATTTAAAGAAATTGGGTGTGTCAAACTGCTACCACAATTGCCATTGGGTCAACTATGGGGATGGCACGTGGAAAATGATAAATATTGTTTTATGTTCTGTTTATCGAGTTAAAAGAATAATTATTTAGTCTTTTTTACTGTTTTATTTCGAGGTCGCTAACAAAATATTTCTAACTAAATCAAGTCCTGAACAGATACTTCTGTATATTTTTCATGAAGACGCCTTACACACATTACCTAATTAATACAAATATTTAAATCGATTTAGTCGGTTTAGCAAAAATCTTTCACTGTTATCAACATTATAAATTTAATGTGTTTAGGGGCAACATTTAAAACTAGCTACCTTTTTATTTAATCATTCTTTGTCGTGACTATACGGAATTAGAATTAAATTGCAATACAATTTTTACTTCCTGTTACACTTATATTTATTGAAATTTTTTTTAATGATATTAAAATTCATGAATGCAAAAAGTTAAGATAGTTAAATTTTTTAACAATATTTTTAATAATTAGCGAGCACTATTAAATTATTACATTATTATTAAAATTAAAATATTATTATTAATATATTATACGCGTATTTGACGTGTATTGATATACAATATATAAACATGTATAAATATGTATTCATGCATACGTTGCATTATAAATAATATTTTGTATCCACTGAACATATATTTTAAAAATTGTATAAATAGACATAAATAGGAATCATAATATAATAACGCGAAACATTAATGTAAAAAATAATGCCATTTGCATAAGAAATCTAAGTGTTATTTATTGAAAAATCCTCAGTTAGGCAAAATTCATATTAATAAATACGAAGTGTAGCTTCTTTACAACTAAATAAATGGACCCGAAATAATTATAAACAGTATTAGGCAGAGATGACAAACCTATTAATATGATATACATTGCCACTGTGAAATAAATTCAACACAAGCTAATGTTAGAAATATATTTGAAACGGTGAAAATTGTGATTTTATTATATTACTTCAGATGCCTCTTTATGGATTAATAATTTGAAAAAATATGTTATATCATTCGAAAGTTAAAAACGTGATTGGTATAAAATGAAAAAATACTTTACGTAAAATATCCTTTTTAACTGAACCATGTTTGAATTAATGCATTTATCATCTTATACACTATATCCAATCGGATTTCTCAAAAGCAAAAAGGAGCTTCATATTGAGAAAAAACTTTTATCGGGTTTTTACCTAAATTGAAGAATACTAGGGTTTATAGAACTCCTCCTGATTTCCCCATTATTTTTAAAAGGTTAAAAACGTATAACGAGTACAAAGCAAACGATTTTTATTGTGTAATATACTTTAAATAATATAGTAACAATATTGTAATAGATTTATCATCACATTGTTGAGTCAAAAATCTCCATCATATACTCAAATGTCTAAAATGGCGGGTGGTTGGGTGGGGAGGGGAGG
>JAUZND010008159.1:0-10056 GCA_034780555.1 Coelogynopora nodosa
TGTCTTTGTAATTGTGTTTAACTGCTGTGGCAAAGATACATTTCCAGCTCTTTTTATACATCCTTCAATACATGAATGCATCGAATCTCCTTCAGATTCACCTTGACCAGGTATGAAATATGTGAAAGTTACTATTGTAAACCTTTCAGAATTATCCATGAAGTGAAAAAGTATGGCAGGTAATATACTGTTCTTATTTTGGCCTATACAGCCATCTGAGTAGAAGCGAACTTCTGTAATATCTGGGTTAGCGGCCTCCTGATAAGTTAAGTAGTGATATACAAAAGGCGAAATTTCATTTGCCCCACATTTTGCATCAGCTTCAGTCCAGTTTAAGCAATATCCTTGTTTTTCACAAATATCATAAATTGTAAAGCAATAGCATGAAAGCCGTCGCTTATAGAAAAGAGAAGATTGGTTCGATATAGGTAGTGATACAACCTGCATCAGGTCAAATGAAGCAACATTAAGTGATTTGTTAATCGACGCTATTCTTTGTCATTTCGCTTTTTTTCACAAACCGTTTCTTTTTCTTGAATATGTTTTCGCCATTTATCGTGTAATGTATCATCAGCATCAGTTTTGTCCTTTCTTCTTATTTCTTTCCTCAGGTCTGTCCCTTTTAGCAGTACTCATCACATGTCTAACGATAAATTCTCTCTGATTTTGCAAATTTCCAATATTCCAAAAATCATCAAAAATTGCTTGGCGATTTTGGTCTCTAACAAATCGGCACGGAAAAACTTTGTTCTCAATGTGCTTGCAACGTGACAATAATATTCGAGTTGGTCGCAATTTTTCAACTCTTGAAACATATTCTTGGCCATAATTTTTTAGCAATTTATTAGTCTTTTGTTGATTGACTTTTTTGGCAGGTTTAGGTAATGTATCCACACCAAATTGATCTACAGCAACACCTTCAACATCAAATACATGCTCGGGTTGTTGACCTTCGTCTTCTGAAAAAATAGCAGGTTCTGAATCATTTGCATTATCCGACTCACTGCTAGAATTTACATAATTTGGATCATGATCAGTGTCGTCCAATAGAACAGGGCCTTCTTGATGAACTTCATCCACGGAAATGCATTTTGCCACTTCAGCAGCATTTTGAGCAGCAATACGTTTTGGTAGTCGCATTACAGCTGGTGTCGATGTACTGTTTTGTTTGTCTTCAGATTGTACTTCTCCATCGATTTTCCGACTTGAATTGCTTTGCCAGAACAACGAAATAGACCAATAACGCTATTCCTAAAGCTTCTATAGTTGCCTAATCTTTAAAATGCGTGAGTATGCATTATCAATATATAAAAAATGTGTACTTATAATTTTATTCCAAACTCGATAAGCCATACATGAATTTGGAATAACAAAATAGTACCCATTATTAAGATGTGTGATTAAGCCTAACCTAAATATTGACTAACATGGTTGAATGACAGATATGTTAGTTTGACATAATGTTCTAATGATGACATATATGCTTTTGGTAAACAAAACTCAAAATCAATAAAACTTGAGATACGTGAGTATGGCATGGGGAAAATCTCCTAATATGTGAGTATGGAATGATGACGACAATATTAATTTGTGTTTTAGTGTTTAATTTAATTGGTATTTAATGTTAATTAATTACTACAACATTTATTATAACTATTTCTTACACATTTCAATATATCCTCAGCCATATTCTTTGTTATTTGTTTAAAAAGTATAATATTACAATCAATGAGCATATCTCACAATTTCAATTAATAAAAAGTATCATAAGTTTACTATGCAAATTAATACTGATCTATGTAAATTTAATTTACCTATTTCCAAACATTTAAATCATATAAGCTGTGTTGTTTCAATAATTTAGTTTCTCACATTTATTTTGGTATATATATATACTATGTATTCTATTGCATTACATTTTAATAAATATTTTATACTGTTATATTAAGATGTTATATTAATTTTATATGTGTACATATATTTAAACTCAATCAACCATGTGATTTAAGTACTAGCCTGTATTGACTTTACTTTTTGTAACATTTTATCTATTTGTTAAATATTTTATTATTGTAGGTAGTTGCTTAAATATAGACATTATTTTACTTCAATCCTTATTATGTAGGACATACTTTCTTTTCCCTTCTGATTTTTCTGCATATTAGATACACTGAACAAACATTATTTTAAAGCAGCTACATCTGTTTTTGTGCTTACTCAGTAAAAAATGACTGTGAACTTTGAATCCTTTCCACCAAGGCCTCCACCCCTAAACCCAAAGGGGGCATCATCCCATGCATCAATTTTTATGTTATTTTGATCATTCTTAAGATAGATTCAAATATGGTGTAAACTCTAAGGGGGTTATGGGTAGAGGGCTGTGGAGATCACTTAATCCACTTATATGACTTAATTTAATAACTAAAGTTTAACATTTTCTAATTGCTTGTTTCACTTGCTCATGAATTATTTGCTATTAGTTATTATAAAATTTAATTAAATTTAGGAAATTACAAAAGTTTTCACAATATGGTTTACATATATGTACATCCTCCATGTATTATATAATGTATTCACCATTCTTGAACAGAATATCTCAACATTTTATAGGCTACACATACACACATAAGTAGTGACCCCTATTTTTTGCTTAAATATAATATTTTAAGTATTTTTAGAAAATATTTGCAACACACTGAATAAATAAATATATGTCCTTATATTCATTCTAGGTCATTAAAATACGAAATACTGCTCATGTAGCCATATTGTGAACCAGAGATTGTTTGCATTACAAATTTTATTTTTCTGGCTAACTAAAAATCTCATAGTACATGGCATGTTTCAGGACAGGGTTATTTCATTATAATTCAACAAATTTATGTATGATTTTGTGGGTCATAGTCTTTATTTTTTTAAATATTACCAAATTTGTTAACCCACAATGTTAATACACCAAATATTAGTGTTCTAACTTGTTTTATTCAAAAGTTATGGCTCTCAAGTCCAAGTGGTCAGACCATAAAATGTGCGTACTTTTCAGCAATAGGCCAAAATAGACTTTTTGAGATTTTCTTACTTTTTATTAGCAAGTAATAAGTTACTAATTTTTTTAATATTATAACTATAAGTCATAGGCTTCTATATACTACTGCCACATTTTAATTATTTTATGCCAGAAACAATACATAAGCTCTTAAAAATGGTTAAAAAATTGATTTATGGCTAAATTTTTATTTTTTAGACCAAACCTGTATTTTTCTGGCAAGAAAAATGTGATCACTCTTTATATTATTTGATTACTAACTATGTCCATAACATTACTACTTAATATTATCAACTTATTGCATACCAGATTAGGACTATATCTCCTCAAAGTTAGTCCGAACCTCAATTTTGCCATTTTTACCTATTTTTGTATGGGTTACTATAATTTTCTGGCAAAATAAATCAGTTTTCAGTTTATATTTATAAATACTCTTTGGTAAGAGCTATCAACAGCAGTAAAAACTTAGAACTTATTCCAACAAATGATGAAGTTATTTAATT
This sequence comes from Coelogynopora nodosa, assembly GCA_034780555.1. Taxonomy (NCBI): domain Eukaryota; kingdom Metazoa; phylum Platyhelminthes; order Proseriata; family Coelogynoporidae; genus Coelogynopora; species Coelogynopora nodosa. The sequence continues at coordinate 3,550 of JAUZND010008159.1, forward strand.
TTTAGATATTCACTAATTCTAAGAATTTTTGCGAATTTGTTAAGCTATTAAAATTGCATTCATTGTCCTCTAATTCAAAAAATGAAAATATTTTCTATATCAGTATGATTGTATAAAACATTGAATGAACAATTTTACATATCCATTCCAAATTTCATAAAATTTCATTTATTTTTAAACTCACCAGGACAAATTATGTTTAAAAGACCTTACACATGAAATTAGTAAATATTCACTTCTGGCTTATAATTGATTAAATCATGATGGAATATGGTATAGATAAGTAAAATGGTAAATTCAATATTATACACTAATATTTGTATAGAGCATATAAACAATTGTCCTTATATTTATTAAACTACAATAGGATTCGCCTATATCATACTTTATTTTATCACATTAAAATATACGATGTAGACTAAACGAACATATGCTATATGCAAACAAGCCTATTTTCAGTTATATACAATTATCATTATACATTGTATGTATGAGTATTGTTAATTTAAAATATAAAACAATTTTTAGTCTGTTAGATAATATTTTCTATAAGTAAAGTATAACTAAATTATTCAAATTTATTCATTTTAAGTATAATTATACATATATATATATAATGTGATGTCGATGTATTTATAATATATGTATTAACATAAATGTTGATATTGTGATGTTGAAAATGCGTGATGGTACAACAAAACATGATATAAGCAAATTTACGATATAGAGGAATACAACTTATGCAATTTTTGATATGTAAAAGATAGACATTTTTTCTGTACATTGAGAATATATGAAATATGCTAATACGAAATAGGCGAATCCTACTGTATGAAAATTGCATACATTGTTCTATAATTTAAAAATATATAATATATTTTATATCAACTTTTATTTAACAATATATATAACTAAATGTGCTATACTGATATCAAATACATATAAATAACAGTTCAGAATGGTTATCAAACACACACTAAATTGTGTACAATAGAAAATAGCTGTGTGATAAATGTACATATGACAAAAACTGGTGTAAAGTAGGTATGTAAGAAATGTACATAGAATAAAAACGGGTATGTGAAAAATGTACATAACATAGAACAAAACTGGTATGTACATTTCTTACATACCAGTTTTGTTCTATGTACATTTCTGAAATACCAGTTTTGTTCTATGTACATTTCTCACATACCTGTTTTTATTCTATGTACATTTCTTACATACCTATTTTACACCAGTTTTTGTCATATGTACATTTATCTAGCAGCTATGTTTTGTTGTACCATCACGCAATTTATTTGAATATATTGTATAAGGTCTATGTTTCAACATCACAATATCGACATCGCATTATATATACAGTATATATGTATAATTATACTTAAAATGAATAAATTTGTATCATTTAGTTATATTTTACTTATAGAAAATATTATCTAAAAGACAACAGAAAAATATTTTAAATTAACAATAGTTATACATACAATGTATAATGATAATTGTATATAACTGAAAATAGGCTTGTTCGCACATAGCATATGTTCGTCTATATCATATATTTTAATGTGGAAAAATAAAGTATGATATAGGCGAATCCCATTGTAGTTTAATAAATATAAGTGTATAATATTGAATGTACCATTTTACTTATCTATACCATATTCCATCATGATTTAATCATTTATAAACCAGAAGTCAATATTTACTAATTTTATATGTATGAAAAAAATGAGAGAAAATGGTATGAAAATGTGAGTGACCGTGACTCTTTAAAAGTCATTGGTGAAGTGGGCGCGCTTCATAAACTACTCACTTTTCCATAATCAGGGCCCTTGAAAGACTTTAATATTACTTGAATTTTCGTTAAATAAATATTATTATTTTTATAATATATGTAATGTATATATTATATAGCATGTTATGTATGAGGGTTACTTGTAGACATAGACTTTTTAAATCTATTTTTATTTACTACATAACCAACATTTCTCATTTTCGAAACGTCATTATGACTCTATAATTAAGAATAAACATAAAATTTTGATTTTAAATTATAGGATATTTTTGTTTTATTATTTTTATCACTTCTATTTTTAGTTTTGAAAGAAATATAACAGTCAAATAATAAGATTTGGAAAGTTCTCAAATTGATTAGAATTTAGATTAAATAGAAAGAGTATCGGCCTGTTCGAGAGAAAAAATACTTAATATTGTTGTATCTGTAGTATAAATCATGAAATTAGTACACTTCAATTATAATTTTGTATGGTATTTCGATTCGTTTAATGCTAAAAAACTACTAGTCAATATTAAATCAACAATAAAAAGTTAACAAAGGTGGTTAACTAAAATATTGTTTTTCGAACTATGATGAATTTAACCATTTTTGAAAATATGGAATATTTCCTGCATACAAATAATGTTATTTTCTTCTTGTAACAATTTTTTAAATTTATTAAACGGGGATATTTTCTAGAGACTTGACCAACCAAATAGGTATCACTACTAAATAAAATTAAAACTATAGATGTGTCCTTTTAAGTTACTATAAATAATTTTGTATTAGTTTTTTTTAAAGTTATTTAACGAGAATATATTATACAGTAATTGATCAGATTGATTCATTATCTCCCTTTTTATAGTATTAAAATATTTCGCTATATACTGTTGGCAGCAATTCATTTTAGTGCACAGATGTCTGCTAGTGAAGATTCTGTACTTGTTGAGGCTAAAGTCGAAATGACCGAAGTCAAAGAGGAAAAGGTTGAGAAGCCAACATTGACTCTGAACAATGAAACTGTTTCTATTGAAGTTCCTAATGACCCACAGTGTTACTGGTAAGTAATTGTCAACTTATTGATAACTTTCGGATTTTTTATTTTAATTATTTTTTACATTTTCAGTGGTAAGCAGCGAGATTTCACAGAGCCAGATTTTCAATGTAGTGCCTGCTATAAATGGTTCCATCAGAAATGCATTACATTCAATGTTGGGTATGTAATCATTCCTTTTTAGGCTGTCATAGTTTATACACTTATAAGAAAACAATTGCTTTATGCTAAATATTTTGTCGCTTTATTTGAACTCAGTTCGTAACTGTAATTATGTTTTTTTATTTATTAAAAGTAAATTGTATGGTAATCTATTTTTCCAATACTAATGTTGTAATATTCTTCCCTAGGAATGCGTTGCCTTTTATGACCAATTACCACTTCATGTGCAAAAATTGCAATCAAGCAAACGAGGAAGTTTTCTCTCGAAAACAAGCTAACTTTGCTGTCATGTGTCAAACGGCTCTGGCGAATCTTACCTTCGAACACAATGGACAACTTTATTTCTCTAATGAAAACAATGTGATTCCATTCTTGGAGCAGCATTGGGAGGTCTTAACAACTCAGCCACGTCGCACCAACAAGTCTTGGTATGCCAACATCAATAAAACAATTGTGAGGAATTCATTTTATTATCAATATAGTAATATTTGAATATTTAATATTAACATGGAAATATCCTTACAAAATTTAGGCAAGCAGTGAACTGTTCAAGACAAGAGATGAAAATGGAGATTTAAAAGTCTGTCTTGCTAATTCGGTAAGCGTTTTGTTGTTTTTATGTTATTGTTTTCACAAATAAATTATATATAATTGATCCAGAAATTATTCATGTATTATTAATATATTTTTTAATTCATTATTCTAAAATAAGTTAATTTAAACACATTCTGAACTTTTTTGTTTTGTTTATCATTCAGCTTAACACTTGAGTAGTGTCGTACTCACCTAATCTGTCCTGGAAATATCCTATTACGCAGTTTAACACATTATTTCAAAAAAATAATCCTGCTATTTTTATGTGTTATGGTTACTTTTTTGTACCAATTATTAAGATGGCACCGGTTTGTCCAAGTATTAGTTTTTCCTATAGAATGTCAGATTAACTAATTTTACTTATCACTGTTATAATTTTTATCATTTAGGACTTTATTAAAGTAGATTTTTTTACTAAATATAAAATTTTAATTTAAACACATAGTTACAAATGGGGTAATTTTTTATTTGTACTTTAAAATTGTCAATGAAAAACCACACAAAATCGCATTTTAAAGTTTGTAAAAAATACATGTTCAAAATAAATAACCACCTGATCTGGTAACGTTCAGGACCTGAGGAAGATGGGTCCCAGCTACGACCGTTTCCGCGCCCTGGCGAGCCAACTCAAGACCGACATCAGCAAGCTGGGCATCCCCGCCTCCGGCAACTCACGCAAGCGCAAAGCGGGTCTCTCCGCGGGCCCGGGTCTGGGTGTGGCCGGCTCCTCCTCGGCCAGCTCCCTCTCCTCCCTCGGCCTCGGCGGGGGGGAGCCGGGCAGTGCCTTGGTGGGTGCCCAACTGGCTAAGTCGCGGCGCTACCCCGAGGAGGGGAGGACCCGGCTCAACCAGTATGGGTTCCCGATCGAGCATCCCTTCAACAAGGACGGCTACCGGTACATTCTGGTAGAGCCAGACCCGCATGCGCACGGCCGCCAGGTGTGGGACGAGTGTGAAGCGACAGCTGGCAAGGCTATTCCGGGCTTCTTCTACCGGCTGTATCTGAGTCCCAAGGTGTTGCTGTCGACCAATGATCGGGGTAGGAAGGGAGGGATGTTGCGTCACCTGAGACTTTAATTTAGAATACATTGATCCTTTCCGGAGTAGCATAATAAATTATAAAGTTGTTGAAATTTTGAATTTGAATTAAATATCGATTCAACTAATTGGTTTGTTTTTTGAAAATCAGATATAAATGTTTAAAACTGTATAAAGTTATGACATTTAAGAAAAATTTGTTTACGATTATATATATTTTTTTAAACTATTGTCTGGATATCTACTGTTTATTGTGCGTATATTCTGAGCGCTTATTATAGTATACTGTAAATATAAAAATTATTTGGATAAAATTATTTTAATTAAATAATCGATATCATTTACAAACATGGCCATAAACAGCAATAAAAAACATAGACTAATAAAGCTATTATACAGAAATACTAACATTGTAACAAAATCCAAAAAATGTAAAGAATGCTAATTAATTTTGGTGCTGTATTGAAATTAAATGTATAGTTGTGAAACTGATTTCCCTTGGAAGAGTGGATTAATTCGGGTAAATGTCTGTTAAGGCTCTCGGAAAATAATTGTTTTTTTGTTGAATCAAACTAGAGGTAGAAGCAGACGTTGACGTTTTCGAATTCAATGACGAAGACATACTAATTTAATATGCTTCACTTTCAATGTACGATTGGCTTGCTGATATTGAAATTCGCCCATTCATTTTTTGCGCAACTTCATCTTAGACTTCTGTTTGAATAATTTTGATGATTTTCTGGATTTATTGTTGACATTAAAAATGGAATCTCTTTTTCGATGAATGAATTCCATAGGGGACCGTTTTTGTACCAGATTTTGTTGGTAGTAGTTTCAGATTTCGGTGTCAAGTAAAATGCGGTGTCCTTGGGCGCCACTGCTTTGAGGTCTGTGTTGAAAGTAACACTCGTAGATAGAAATGACACATCGATTGGGGTTTTCTTTATTTTCATAAATACGTGTCATTTTTGGCTCGCCCCTGCAATCCTTGAGATAAAATTTATTGTTTTTCGATGTACGCTCTGTATACAAGATATACTGTTCTCCAAATTTAGATATTTTGATAACTGAGAATCTTTAACTGAATAATAAGTCACGGTGTTTCTAACCGACTTGGTGATAGGTGATAGATTAGAGAATGAATATGTTGACATGGGTTTGACTTCCCAAATGCCTGGTTTTTCCAAAGAGTATCCTCTTGTTCTAAAGCAATGCTATGTGATCTCTTTTTCGACAAAACCTTTCCGTTTGCTGTCGATAAATTCTTTATCAGAAAAGATAGAACCATTTCGTGTCTATTTCATTGTTCAGATAATGCTGAATTGCAGCTGCAATCTCTTTATATGTTTTAGGGGGAACTGATTAATCAATTTTTAAAATTAAATAAACAATTTGCGGTGGAAAATAAATGATATTGATTATTTTTACGTTAGCAAAATATGTTATTAAAGGATGAAATGCTCCATAGAGTACAATAACATACACTTATTCATTGACATTAATTACATTTTACAACTAACTAACTGTATATAATACATTTGATTATGCCGTTAGTTGCTGGAAAAAGGTCTAAACAAATCGTTGCAGACCCAGAAATTAAAAAATGACCTCCATTTGGCTATTATTAATTAAATGCACGCATCCAAGTTTCTGGGCGAAATCCAGTATATATATATTATATACTGGATTTCATTCATTCATTCATTATTACATATTATATAACTATATTATACTAGTATAATATGTACATCATGTACTATACTATAAGTATATTACATACATAATAGAATCAGCACATAAATATCCAGGGCATCTAAAAGTCCGGAAATTTCCGGATTTCCGGAAATTTGATCAACTTTTTATTGGGTCTTGAGGAAAGC
>JAUZND010008160.1:0-10056 GCA_034780555.1 Coelogynopora nodosa
CCGTTCTGTCTGTCTTACATTTCGATGAAGTTGTTGATAATCGCCATCGGCCCAGCGGGAGGGGGAGGGGAGGGGAGGGGGGGTGACGTGAGAATCTACTTTTCATACTACTCATGTATACACTGCGGTTTTCTTTTATACCATATCTCATTTGTCGGACTTTAGATTGGCGTCAAATAGAAAGCTACGACTGACATAGGCCTGTGTAACACAAACTTTTTGTAGATTTCTATGACACACTTGTTGCGATTTTTCTTCATTTCTGTGAATGACTTTTTTTTTTGGTTCAAGACGGCTTTGTTTCAGTCCAATTTTTTTTTGCTTTTGAAACATTTTCTGAATAAGGAAGAAATTTTTCTCCACTGTGTATAGAAAGTTTCAATTGAGACTTCCCCAAAGACCAAAGCACGATGTTCCGATGCTGCTCGAAGTGCACAATGAATCCCTAAAAGGTATATCAAAGTATTATATAACTGCTTTGGTCTAACACTATTAAGAGCCCCATTCTTCCAGAGTTTTTTTTATCTTCGTAACTAATGACGTTTGATATCTTCTTGGGTTTAAAGTTACCTTCGCGGGTACTTATTCGAATTTATGTATCTAGCACTCTCCTAAAGTTAATAATTTCTTTGTCTGTGAAAAACGACCACTTATACTTTGTAGTGAATTATTGCAATACTTCTTAATCAACGCTATTAATTCTTTTAACGTTCGCGGTGGATATTTGCTGCCGTTTTTTTTACAAACATCAGCAATAAAAAATGTTAAACAATAGTTTATATCCAACTCATTCATCTCATCTCAATCGTTATAAATTTTCTAAATTTCATCGTGCAACCGTATTTTCCATATATGGTATCCTTTCTTTGAATGTTTTTACTGCCCATATTTCTTTATTTTTAGTCTTTGTTGGTATTAATAATTGTACATGTTCTTCGATAATTGATATTGAAGTACTTACAAATTATACTAAACAAAACCAAAATAAAATGTTTTTTTGTTTGTTTGTATGTTTGTTTGTGTGTAAATTACTCGGATATCTGATAAAGTTAAAATTTATACAATTCATATAAATATATCAGTAAAATATATTTAATATATAAAGATTAAATATATATTATATTATATAAAGAATAATTATATAAATTATATAAATATTAAAAATTACTTTAAAATAAAATACTACAATTCGATTACTTTATTGACATTGTGAATTATGCTTTGTATATTTAAAAATAGTAGGGGACTTTTTTATAGTTGAAAACAGGGTAAACATTTATAAATGACTTTGCAAGCCATAGAATGTTAATATGACAAGTTCCTTCAGCGAAGTAACCTGCTAGTATTAAGTAAAGGTCATAATAATTAAATAAATAATCATAAGAATAAAATAATAAAATATATATGAAATTCTCCCATTTTAATCGGTATATTAAGAAGAACAATTACCATTCAAAATTATTAAAAACAATATGTGAAGGGATAGCAATGGAATTACTTGGTAGCAGCACAACATGATAGTAGCATAACAAATCAATTCTAAGCTAGAAATACTGTGAAATTAATTATATATATTATAATCAGACTGATAAAACCGTCATTCTCTTAATTTCCGCTCAAACTAATGTAGTATCTAAGTCAATTATTCAACATTGATGGGACATAGGTTTCTAAATACAAGATAAAATACTATACAGTGAAAATGAAAAGCCAAATAAATGGATTGAGGTAAATCAAACTCCATTGAAATGAAATATATGTACATTTCATTTATTGAAAGTGAATAAATTGTTCTAGTTATAGTGTCTGTTAACTGAGATATTATATATATATTGCTAAATAGATGGTAAAATTTCCAAATTTATTAGGCGTCGAATAACAAATTTACAAGTAACTCATTTATATACTCATTAATAATTCTCCCAATAAAACTGATCAATCAGGGGCGAAAGCATTCTATTTTTTTACTTTATATAGTCTATATAAACTGTATATACAAACAGCAATCTCCACAACTTACTCGATCTATTAAGAAATGAACATATCATCTACTATTGTCTACTATTAGGTACATATATTGAGAGATGCCCTACTAAAAATATGTCTAACTGCTAAGTAATTGTAAATTCAATAGAAATAAATCAGTTTATATGGTCACTAATTTTTACAGAAAATGTAACGAATGAGCATCGTGAATTTGAAAGAAATCAATAAGTTTATAAATAAATACCTATACTTAAATAAATTAAGTGTGGAATATAGCAATGTACTGAAAACTAATATGGAAATACAATATGTATAATAATACGTTAATTATAACTTTGTGTATCATTACAAAAAAACATTATTGTATATTATGCTTTATAAAATTTATAAATGTTCTAACTCAGGGCTTTTCTGGACTAATGAATTATTCTGAAAATTATTATTTTTTAAACTTATAAATAAACTACTTTAAAATCTTTCTATAAAAATTATCGACATATATTTGTAAAAGTCAATTATAGCTTTAGCTCTACATTCCTTAGCATATTTTAATTATGGGAAATACAATAGGTATATTAAAACAACAAACAAGGCCAAAATCGCTTGAACAGAGCCAAATATAATAAAGAAAAATAAATGTGACATACTTGGTGTTATCAAGAGAAAACGTCCTCAATGCAGGTGACGTCCGATCCGAATTGACCGCTTCTATAGAATTGAAACAACGTAGATCGCAGCGCCTTGTTGTACTTCTCGACGATCGATTGGTCATTACAATGTATTACGGAAGTATTGAAGTACTAATCACATCAATTCAGAAGCAACATTCTACAATATATAGATTTCACAGCTGTGTTACGTTAACTTAAATTGTGATTTCTAGCAAATATACATTATAAACATACATTAGATAACATTTAATAAATTTAAAAAATGCTCATGGCGAAAAAATCGCTATATAGCATAATAGTTAGTTAACAAAGATTAACTTTCCACTGAAATCATATTTTAACAGCTATCCATTTTCTATTGGATGATACATTTTTATAACAACTTTAATCCACCAATAAAACGTTTTTATTAATTAAAGTACACACCCATAAATTTAAAGAAATTAATACGCAATAGCTAAACGTTTATAGTTAATAAAAATTAATTGTATATTGTGAAACAAATTTTTAAAAAATGTACTCTTTATTCTGAAATTAATATAAAATAAGTAAGTAATTTTTCATGTACGCCGTATTATTATTATATGCAATAACATTTCCATAATGATATTTTGCAAATAATTAATAGAAATTAACATAGCAAAAAATAATAATATTCATATTTTTCATTTTATTGTTGTTGTTATCTATAGTTTTTTCGATTATAATATGTTGCATTGAACCAAATTGACTTAATGTGACAAATTTAATATTAGTTGTCATAAATATATGTATGAAATGATCAGTTAATTGCATTATAATTCGGCAAACAAATATATTCTCGTGTAGGTTTCGTGTTTATTTTCTTCTATTAATAGCCTAATAGTCAAATTAGATGTTAAATTTTTTTATTTAGGTATCCATCAATAGAACCTAAATATATAAAACGAACATAGAGGTAGTTATTTTATAACAACTGATAAAAGTTGATTGTATATATAGCACTAGTAATTAAATTTACAATATAATACGACTTTCAATTTTTTTAATTTAATTATTAGAAATTGTCAAATTTCACTTATATATTACTATTATATTACTTTTTATGTAAACTTTATTAAAAATGAAAGTGGTATTTTTTACATTTAAATTGCATCACATGCAACTAATTATCTAAACTTATAAGTTCCAAATTCTGTCGAATGAGCTAACGATCTCTGATACAGACACTCATACACATACTAACTATACATAAACCGTAAACAAAACGAATACCAAAAAAAGTATTTAGAAATATAGTATCAAATTGATGATTTACTAAATGCTTTAAAACATTAATAAATTCACAATTTTATACATATTTCAAATTTCATGCACCTTTGTCAACGTAAATGGAATGGAGCTGATAAATTGCGAATTTAAATGAACAACAAACCATATTCAGAGTACGCATCTACCCGCATCAATTTTTTTTCTCATACTTAATGCCATGGAAATTTTGAAACATTGATGGAATGTCCAGTGTAAAAAAATTTAGGCTACCATAAATTTCTGAATCTGATTAAATATGGGAAAGTGGGTAACAGAAGACATGAAAGAATGCATTTTAAAAAATATATAAAACCTGAAAGAAAAATACCGCTTTATATTCACAATTTTAATTATTTTTCACTATCTTTAAAATGTCTAGGCCAGTTTTCAATTATAAAATAATAAAATGTAATTTTTTTTAAATACATAGCATTTTGATTATTTTTTCAATATCCATTAATTTATATTTCGTTCCTATTCCTCCACCAACGAATAGTTAGTAAATGAAGTTATAATCAACAAATATATTTAAATTTTCATAAATAAATTAATATGTCTAAAATTATCCACATACTATATTATTACACATTTCTAATAAATTTCCACAAGTGTTGGGCAATAAATTGTTTCGTTTAACAGTTTTAGAATCGCGTAAATATTCACACCCTGATTTGTGTTGTGGTAAAATTAAACAAATATTAATTTAAACAACCCCATCTGATACTTCTATTAATATCTGTTTTTTATTCAAACTGGGAACAGCTGTTTATGATTTGATTCTTCAGATGAACCTAGTAAACCGGTTTCTAAAGTAAAACCTAAATCAATACCTCGCTAGTTGGAATAAGAAAAATAGTCTAATCAAACAGACATACTCTGTGTTTAGAAACAATACTTAAAAAACTTAATTTTTAAAAATGTAAAAGGAATTGATGGTTTATAATTTTAGTTCTTAGCAATCAGATGTGAATCTTAACTGCCACAAGAATAAATTAAAATATTATTTTTTTAATTATTATTGATTATTGTCTTAACCAGTTCAAAAGACAATACAAATTCAGTTCAAATAAAATATGTTTTTATAATAATATTCCAAACAAATAATTATTTACATGATAAACATATTTGGAAAATTGTAATTTAAAAATCATTTAAACAAAAAAATGTTAGGCTTTTTTAGTTAGGTGTCCTATATAATTTCATAGAGAATTTGACTAAATGTATAATTTTAATGTATTTAATTTCTCTCTGAAGATTTTTCAAGTTTGCATTAACTAATATAAATTCTATGTTTTATGCATACAATATATTAAAATGGACCTATTACCAATACATCAATAATATGATTTGATATGTAAAATATGTAGGTTTTAATATGAAATTGTCAAAATAATAAAAATAGACAGGTATATAAATTATTTCTATTACTGCATAGACATATAAATTAGCTCTATTACTAAAGCAATTACTGCATTTATTTTTAATCTATACACATTATCTAATTAGAAATATTTAACCCATTGTCAAAGCATTTTAAATTCTGAATAAAAATACATTAGATTACTATTATTACAATATTCATGTTTAAAATAAAATATATAGCTATATTCCAAATAAATAAAATCTAATATTTTATAGAAAATACAATATTTATATTTAAAATAAATGTATTACTATCTTACTACTAAAATAATATATATTTACTACAATATAAAAATATTTATTTTAATTAAATTATAAAGAAAGTATATAATATTCTTTTAATATTAAATTATAATGTTCTTCTTTAAATTAGATTAATTATTATATAAAGAAATATATATTTGAATGTTTATAATTATAATTATAACTGTTTTATAAATATAATATTTATTACTATTTTTATGAGAAACTTATATATAACTATAACTGCTAACTACATATAATACTTTTTAATCTGTGTATAACTCAAATATATATTAATATTTTATTTTAATGAACTTTAAAGTTAATTAGTTTTTTTTTAATTTAACCAGCAGATATTTAAAAATTATACCTTAGATAAATCATAAATAAATTTAGGTTAAGCAATAAAATAAGTATGGGTAAAGATGGTTTAAACCTAGCTTAGAGTAAAAGTTAATGACTTAAAGGATCTGGTGATATAAACTTCACATTATAAAAAGTCTATAAATTAATTTTAATTAATGTAATTTATATTAATATATACTAATTGCTTTTTTATTATGATTTTATTAGACTACTGAAAATGCTACATGATTAAAATATAAATCAAAGGTAATTATACTGATTATGAAGTATATACAGTTGCAGTCATATTAATTGAATAGCTGCATTTTTACTGTGCTATTCAACTTAGTTTGTCTGTGATTCATACACAGCCAATTTGATAGTCCCAATATTTTCACAATCAATGGTTGGCTAAACCATCTGTCTATTGTGTAAATATTCCTCATTAATAAGTGCATTGTAGCCCATACACACACATGTTGCCCATAATAATACCAGTGCCTTGCTTCACACTAATAGCCTGTAAATTGATTTTTTCTAGAAGCAAGGTTAAATGGATGCAACTCCTGAACAATGTCAATGCGTTATTGCTTTGTCCCTGCATAGCCCAAAATCTCAAGCCCAAATTGCTAATGACATTGGCCTGTCTCAGCCAATGGTCAGCAGAATGATCAGGCGCCATGCCCAGACTTGCATTGTTGGAGCTCAGAGAACCCTGAAAGTGTGGGCCTAAAAGGACGACAATAGCATGTGATGACAAGACATTACTAAAAAAAAGCCTCATAAATCCTCGCTTGATGACCATCGATCTCAAAAGGGAAGAAAATCTCCTTATCTCTGCCAGAACTGTCTGACGGCAGCTTCTTGAAGGTGGAAGAATCACTATCAAGCCTTTGAAAAAGCCAATGCTCACCAAGCCTATGATTTTCCAAGTGACTGAATTGGGCCAAGCATTATTGGCACTTCTCTATAGAAGATTAGAAAATTTGATTTTTTCTGATGAGTGTTCACTCGAAGTTCAGATGGTTCATCCTCAGTATGTTCATAAAGGAGCAGAAGAACCAAAATGTGCTCACATGGCACAAAGTGTCAAGCACCCGCCTAAAGTAATGATTTGGGAACAAATGTCCTGGCAGGGATTTGGTTGAATTCACATTGTCGATGGAATGATGAACTCTATTAAGCATGTAGATGTCCTCATGAACAGATTGATCCCACAGGCCCTGGAATGGTTTCCTGGTGGTGCTTATACCTTCCAACAAGATGCTGCCCCTGCCATACTTCAAAGATGTCAATGAAATTCATTACCGACCATGGCATACTACTTCTCCAGTGGCCAGGTAATTCCCCAGACATGAACCCAATAGAAACTGTCTGGGCAGTACTCAAGCGTAGACTACAGCAAGAGTCATTCACCAGCAAGCCACAGCTAATCAGAAAGCTTTTGGACCTCTGTGTCAGAGATACAGATCTACGAGAAAGCACTCAGCAGACATGCAGGAATCTAGTGGAGAGCATGCCCGTTCAGATCCAGAACTTGTTAAAAGCTAAGGGTAAACACAGATGCCACTGACTTTATGTTTTTTAGTATCACTTGTATTATTTTAGTATGAAAATATATTGTAGTTATAACTTGTAGTATCATAATAAACAATTTGATACACAAAAATTGTTTATTCAATTAATATGACTGTAACTGTAAATATGTCTTATAATCAGGTATTAATATTATATTATAAGATTATTTATATTTTCCTAAAGCAAAGGCTTAAATTAAATGTATGTTTATTATTTTATTTTAAATTATGTTAAATTGTATAAATTCAATAAGTATAGCTTATTGTTGTAGTATTATAGTAGTATATTATGTAGTAGTATATTATTATTATTATATGGATATTACTGATACTGTATAAATTAAATAAAGGTATACTATAAAGTATAGGCCACAGTGATGTGAATAACATGGCATACGATGTTGATAATATTTAAGGTTAGCCACACCACAGTATTAAAAAATGGCCTAAAACACAATCATATTAGTAATATGGTAGAATTTATTATAATTATAATATTAATTAATGTATGGTAGAATGTGTTATGATTATAACATTAATTTATTTTATGCCATTTGTGTAAATACTGTGTGGCTAAACTTAAATATTATAAACATGGTGTACCATGTGTCTGACCCTCTCATAAATTATAATGAATTATTAAAGATTTAACTTAAGAAATTAAAGTCTAAGTCTAAAAAACTAAAAGACTGAAAATATAATATTATTAAAAATAAAGTTTAAAAAATATATTAATTAATAATGTATTATATTATTATAATTTTATTCCTTGCAATTTAAAATAACTATAATAGGTATATTAGACTATATGTAAAAGCCTAATACATGTAAAGTATGATCATTATTTGATTTTGGCTTTTCATATAACTTAAACTATAAAGTATTATTCTTAATTGTATTTAATGGAATCTAAACTAACATTTATTAATAACAATTGGTTATAACAGTTAACAATATCCTTATTATGAAACTATTAATTTTACAAAGTGTTGTTTACCTGTTTTAATATTATAATATTTAATTGATACCCATTTGTTAATAAACTAGAATAATTGGTTGCTATGAATTTAAACTGTGCGGTATTGACAACAATTTTTAGTCTTGATATATTAAAACTAAACAATTTTAATTATTTTTTAAATAATTTAAATTGCTACAATTACGTGTACAATCTAATACATATAGATATGGATAATTATGATAGATATGGATTCCTTTTCCTCTATAAATAAACAAACAATCCATATCTAGGGATAATATACTTTTAAGAGTATATGTCGACGTATATTAAGAGTATACCACATAAATTGCATCATCCAGCTGATATAGGCTAATTTTACAATAGGTAAATTTATAATATGTATTGAAGATATTGAAAATACTGTATATATACAGAAATAATATTAAAAACAATAATATAATTTAATGCATATATTAATGATCATACTACTATCCCACAGCTCTGAAAACTAGTTTTAAAATATTAATAACTACGAAAATAACTACTGTTTTTTCGGACAACTGTAGTTACATAAAAATACAGTTATTATAACTGCAAAAATAATTACAGTTTACTGCGTAAATAACTACAGTTAATTAGAGTTAACTGCAGTTTTCAGAGCAGTACAATTATAAATATATTAAATATTTATTTTATTTATAATTATATTTTAAGTTTTCAAATATTTGTTTCGTTATTTCGTTATAAAACAAAAAATAGAAAAGGTTTAAATTTAAAAAATAACATAGTAATTATACGTAATAGAAATACTTCCTTAGATTCTGACCTAGTGGAGGTGTTGTGGTTGTTACAGCCAACGTTACACCCAGGTTACGCTCTATATTCTTTTCTTTCGGAATATTTTAAAATATATTATGTAATAACCTGTACAAACAAAAAGTCTAGATGTCATATACGAAGATAATCCATTCGCTTATATCAACACAGTTAAGTGCAGTAAATGCACCGTTTTAGTTTCATATACCGTATAGGTGACCTCATTTACATAGTAAATTTCTAATGGAATAAAATTTGAAATCCATAAAATATATATTTTTCTTTTAATACATTATTTTTATTAGTTTTAAAATCACGTATTGTTATTAAATTCAGATTATTATTAAAAATTATTTCATACAACAAGGCTTGTTCACTTCTTAATAGTAAGCCTAACATTAAGTGTATGACACCAAAAGAATGCGAAAAGATTTTTGAACGCGACCAGGAATAAGGGAGACAATTATTTAAAAAAGCTTGTTACGGATGCCATATATAATGAGATACTTTAAAATGGGTTTCGACAGAAATAATTAGAGTGTGAGCGTATAGAAATGATATAGAGTTCGTAAATTATATTTAATGTATAATTTAAATTATGTATAGACTATATGAGATTACTTGAAATAGGCGTAATGTGTGGTATTTGTAGTATTATTATATGATTGTTGATTATCTAAAGTGCATCATAATTTATGTATTATTACGTAGTAGCTATATTGCGTAAGTATTATTCACTTTACAA
>JAUZND010008161.1:0-10056 GCA_034780555.1 Coelogynopora nodosa
ATACTACTTATAGCTTATTTATATAAGTAGTATAATTATAAAATATATCAACAAATATAGATCTTGTGATCTGGAATCAGATGCAAAAAGAATCAATTCAATTGGGTGCATTGAACAAAAGTTCTAGCATTTATTGGTCAATATATAGTATTATGGTTAAATTATTTATTTTTAAATAAAAATAGCTCGACAAGTCTTTAGAATATATCTGTATACCAAATTTCAGCTTAATCGGATGATAGGAATTTTGTTTTTCCAAGAGGGGTTAAATTTCCCCCCTTCCACGTAGCAAACCCTACTAAATATGTCCACGTAATAATGGTTAAGTTGTGTATATGGATAATTGAGCATTCGCATACATCTATAATACTTTCGTTTCTATTCGTGTAAATGAAATACACTCATTATTTATCGTGTATAACGCCAAACCAGCTTAAGGGTGCGAGGGAGAAAATCCCACCTTTTTCCATGGCGAAGGAAAAGAGAAAAAATAAGGCTGCGGAGATAATAAATAGGATAGGGGAGGAAAAGAAGAAGAGGGAAGGAAGGTTTAAGTAACACTTTTCCGCATCCCCTGAAAATATGTTGGGAAATGCCATTTGTCAGCTGATTTGGTTGTCTGAGCGACCAAAAAATAAAATTACATTTTTACCATATCCTAGAAGATTTATGGAAATGTGAGTAAAATTCGCACGATCGCACAGCAAAGTCCTAAATCTAGCAGAAGCACAAATAAAATAATAATTTAACAAAATAAATAAATAATAAATAAATTTAACAAAATGAGAAATTCAAAATTATTATACTGTAGTAAAATAAAAAGTAGAAACAAATATACTGTATATAAAAAGGGTTTTAAGTAGTCGTACAGTTTAGCCGCTACCAACTTACGGGAACATAGTCGCCGTCATCATTGCTCATCTGAAGAAACCGCTCTAGCCTGGCGCTCGAATGCTCCGGTCCCATACCCTCATAGCCATGCGGCATCAACAAGACAATCCCCGACTGACGCACCCACTTCTGCTGCCCCGCTGAAATGAACTGGTCGATGATGGTCTGCGCCGTGTTCATGAAGTCACCAAACTGAGCCTCCCAGATGACCAGCGCATTGGGGTTGGTGATGGAGAAGCCGAGCTCGAAGCCCATCACTGCAAACTCCGAGAGCGAGGAGTTCTGCACAATGAATTTTGCCTGGCCCGGCCAGAGGTTGTTTAGTGGGACGCAGACCTCACCGTCAACATCCTGGTGGTGCAGGACCGAGTGACGATGGGAGAAGGTGCCACGCTCCACGTCCTGGCCGCTGAGTCGGACGTAGATGCCGTCCTTGAGCAGGCTGCCGAAGGCCATGGCCTCTGCGAGGGCCCAGTTGATCGTTCGGTGGGCCACCAGGTCAGCGCGCTCTTTAAGGGTGCGGGTGAGGCCGCGGTGGATCACGAAGTTGTCCGGCTCTTTGCTTACCGCGTCGCCTGAATGGGGGGAGGGGGTATTTATGTAATTTTATGTTATTTATAGATAGATAAAAAATATAAAAAATAGTTACAGATAGATTGAAAGGTGATAGTAAGAAGTACACTACATCACAAGTGATCAGTGTTTATTTTCATTACTTTTCCATTGCCCTAAGTAAGATTGGTTCAATGATTAAAAAGAGTGTTCAATACGATAAAAATATAATAATATGCCCAACATCTAGTTACACATTTTATATATTTATACACAAATGTGTAGGCTTATGATAAGTTTAATATTGAAAATAATCAATAGACCTATACAACGTACAAATACTGGGAATACATAGGATAAAACATTAATTTTTTACACAATTTATTTAACATTTATTTGTATTTTTCATATTTATAAAATTTAATTACTTTCTAGAAAATCATAAATTGTGCATAAAAACATGTATAAACACTATGACTTTTTCCAATTTTTTTCATGACAGCGAAAATCTTATAATAATGTAATATGCTATTTCACAATTTTTTTCATGACAGCGAAAATCTTATAATAATGTAATATGCTATTTCATAACTTATCATGATTTCGATCGCTGCGTTGACTGCAAAACTTTAAATATTTCCGATATTGGAAGTTAATCTTAAATACCTTCTTCGATATAACATATAAAATTTTTCTTCAATAAAAATGATATTGTATTATAGTTGATATAGTAATTATTATTTTCGGTTAGATATTTAAAATATCAATAGAAAATCAAAAGTAATTGATTTGAGAAAGAACATTTTATAATATGTGTCTACGTCTATATGGACGACGTACTACTGAAAACCGCTTAACATACAATGCTCAAACTCGCTGTATAGAACAACTTTAACCCTTAACTAACACGGAATGGGGAGGGACATAATAAACCATTGAAAACTAACACATTTAGTTAAAATTTTGTTTACTTACTAAATGAAAGGCAGACTTCTGATTAGATCATTAGATACTTAACTTTCGTAAGAATCAAATCAGAATATAACATCATCACACACGAGGAGAGAAAACAGTATTTTTAAAGATGCCGACAAACACAAATAATGAAGCCCTGTACAAAAACGATGTAAAAAAACCATTATCTTGAACTCGCCTTCGTACAGAGACTAATAAATTATACGCCATTTGTCCAATTATACAACTATTAAATAGGTTCTGATACAATACGCTAAAAGTACTGAGAGACCCAAGTAATAAATTATTAGTCAATGTTACATAATATGGAATGAATGATTTTAATATAAACAATTTGCAATTTTTATTGTTAATTATAACACCATTTATAACTCAATAATAAGAATTTTGTCCAATCAAATCAATGCAGCCCCAAATTTCGTGAATTTCATTTTGGATAATTGGAAATAGGTCGATATGATAAACCTAATACACTATCAATTTTGTTAAAAATTTGTATTTACTAAAAGAAAGGAAATTAGAAAAATAAAATAAGTAGTTATATTTCAGATAAATTTACTCATCATGTAATACCAAATCAAAAACATTATATTTTGATTAAAATCTACCTATTTGAGATTTCATTGGGTTGATCTAAATATTGATCTAAAATATTGTACATGAAACAAGTAAATTAACATTTATTAACCAATAATACTTAATATGAATAACATGTTTTGATCTGTTCTAATACTATCCGGTCTAAATTTAGTAACAAAATATATTATAATCAATCACTATATTTAGTCTTTTAGTAATTAGCCTATTCCAAATTTAAACCAAATATACCGTTTATAAAGGATTTTTTTATAAAAGTATTTACATTGTATTTTGAAAATCACAGAGACCAAAAACATGCTAAAATAATTTTAAAAAATTGTAAGGAAATTTACGCCAAGTGAACTATACCATAAAACACCAGAAAGCAACTGAAAATTTTAAGAATTTGGTTAAATAGTGAACGAGCCGGTGCTAACCTAAAGATTTGGGGTCAAAATATCCTCACCCTCTTTGTAGTTCGGACATAACAACCATCTGGTAATTCAAGGGTTGATGAAATTTTAAACGCATTTAAAAAGTGGGCTCTGTTTTTTAGTTTCAAGCTGTAAAATAGATATTAAAAGAACGTAACTTATGTCATGTACAGCCTATACTGTCACTATATCTTATAATTTTATATACAGTCCTATAGACAATAATTCAGCATTATATAATAAATAATAAAATTTGATAAATATCATTTTTTTATTTATATTTGTAGTGTTGACCTCTGGATTATAACACGACCTGGATTCACCTTCACAATGATTGGAACAAAACTTTACAATAATTCATAGTGATTTATTGTACGTACCCATAGGCCTACGTGTTTTATTTTATTTCTGTATCTGGAAATAGTACTGTTTGAAGCTCAGCTTTTTTTTGTTTCATCGGGTGCCAGCAATTCTCAAATACATTCGAGTCAGGTAAATTTTCTGGCAATGGAACGGTGTGTGTGAGGAGTGTGAGTGTGAGGAGGAACTCCATCGTTTTGAAATACGTACAGACAAAAATTCCCATTAATTCATGCAACTTCTCTTGTGTTTTGTAACAACAGCAGATATGAAGCAGAAGTCACAGTAGTTTTTTCAGGAACAAAATGCAAACCAGCTCTGCCAGTGGCATTGATACAACTCCATATCCTCACTAAAAGTGAGTTTTTTTAAATATGGTAGGTGTGACATATTTTTATAGGGTACCTTCGTTTACGTTCGAATTACATTCAAGTATGATCATGCCACACTTTCTCATGAACAAAATTAGCATATTTTAGAATTATGTTATGGTAGACTCGTTGGAAAAAAACACCTTGGACCAGTCGGTTACTGTCAATGTCCTGTATCTAAATCTTTCACAAAATTCCAATCGATCACGCACATTGTTTTGGCTGAGTTATCTATCAAGCCAAAATGATATTGTAAACGGCTTTGTAAACACTTTGGACAACTAAGATTTTATTTAACAGTTAAAAGTCTTATTTAACATTGTAGTACGTGAAATAAATAACAAAAAGGGTATAAGATAATTAGCAATACATTAATAATATTATATAAAGTAATTGACTGTCAAATAACGCATGGCAACCTGATTGGCTGATTAAAATCAATGTTGATAGTTTTTATGGCAGATTACCGAACAATCTATTGTATTTCAATAGTTATGACCGGGTATATTATAGTATAGTAATCAATTATAATCATTTACTGATACTTATTGTATGTACAATATACTAAATAATATTAATTTGTTTATAATATCCTATAGTAATGCAATATAGTATTAAAATACTGAGTAATGCTTGCAACTATGATAATATTTCGATTTAATTTTTAGTCATGTTAATTTGGACAAGTGAAGTACCACAAATAGTTATAGTTTCTATAAGTATAGCTATACTATATTGTTATTCTAAGTAATTACTTACGGTTGTATATATTAATTGTTATGTAAAGATAATAAATCATTAAATTGTACCACAGTTTAAGGTCAAATGTTGCTAAGGTCACTCGATTTTTATTGACTGATTTACTGTTATTAATATTATATACTTCTTGACTTTGCCTAGCTTACTATACTATTACTCATGTACATTTTTCTATATTAAGTGAACATATTTTTAATCAATAACAATTTAACCTGTCCTTATCTTGCTAAACATAATCTGTGGATTATATTGAAACTACTATAATAAATTGCTTTGCATAAATAAATGCATTGCCTACCGAAAGCCATATTTTTAACAGTACTGAACTCGCTGCCATTCTAAGCTAATAGCATTCATTGTTATATATTATTATATAATATTATCTTATATTATCATATATTATAGCATTCTTATACAAAGAATACAATAAAATAAAAAACAAAAAATAATATGAAAGTTTAGATTACATATCAATGGCGCCCAGAGGCATAGGTACTTATATATATATATATGTTATTATCATCTTGCGCCCTCGCTAAAATTTCGCATATAGCTGAATATAATATACTGTATATATTAGATATTGAATACACTTATAGTGTATGTTCTCTAAAAATAACAAAATCGCGCCCCTTTTTTGCAGCGTGCCCATGCCAGTCTGAATTCCTGTAGGCGCGTTTGCATATTTAAGGAGACTATCTCCAACAATTATAATTTATAATCTTCACTACTTACCTTGTATATTCCATTATATGTATATCATAAAGTTCATATAACGTTAAAGAAAATCAAATCCCTGATTTTTCAAATCCTATTTTGACTCTTACTTTTCCTGACTACAGCAAATTCATATAAAATATTAAAGTAAACTAGTAACAATACGGTCGGACCTTATAAACATAGTAATATAATACCAACTTATTATATATAGCATGTTGATTATCTGATTGAAAATCAACAGAATTATTAACATTAGTTAATAGAAACAATAATAATAACATAAAACTTAATACAACATAGAGCATTAATAATTAAATATAAAAATACATATTTAACGCATTGTTGCTATATGAATTATTATTGTATTCAAATACAATTGTTTATTATTATTATTATTATTATTGTCTTCCGAATACACGGAGGACATAAATACCCTAATATTATAATAACAACTCAATTGCTGGAATGCGGAGACAATACCACAAAGCTACCGGCGCGTTGTCAAGGTAGCCCGTACTCTTGGCATTACTATTAATAAAATGATTGCGCTGCCATATTGAGTATTTCATATTGTTGGTTATAAGCTAAATAGCATCTTTCAATTGTGATTATTATCTATAAATATTCCGCACAAGTAACCTTCCCTTAATAGTCTAATATTAATTCGGGTTAGGTCACATATATACTATAATACAATATATACGTATGGTTCATAATGCTACCATATCATTTCATTTGTGTATGCAATTAAATTTAACAATACATATATTTTACCATTAAATTACAATTAACTTACATATAATTACATAATATAGGTTTCTCTAAGAAGTCCCTCATGCTTCAGAAATATGAAATGAATAGAATTAACATTACACGACGATAAAATGACCAGATGATATATGACAACTACGCTAGATGAGGAATAGGCAATATTATAAAAGTTATTATTTCGTATTGTTTTTAAATGCTTTCTTAGATTCAACGTTCAAAAGGTCACAGCTCATTAATTTTAAAAAGACTAATTTTAAAACTAATCAAATTATCTGAAATGAGACTACAAGACAACAAGTCAAATAAACCCACCAATATGCTTCAGAATTTTCTCATTAACTCCGGTTATCGGCATCTTCATTTGATCCTTGTTGTCGAAGAAACCTTCCCAAGGAGAGTCAAGCCAATCTCGATTGCTCACGGAGGTCACTTTCTTAGCCTCCATGTAGGCTGTCTCGCAAATCGAGTCGTACTTTTTGCATTCATCCTGAACATTAAACATAGTGTTTGTGAATTTAATTCATGTTCATATGGCTATAGCCTAAAATATTTAAAATTACCAAGAAAAAATCCATAACACAATTTTGATTGTCTAATTTATTAAATTTCTTGGAAAAACGCAATCAAGAATAACAATATGTTTTTTCATAATTTAAGTAAAAATTTGATTAAACAAAAACAAAATTACAAGCTTTCTGTTATAAAAGCTTTTATTCATTTTTCAGTATTACCTAAATAAAATAAAACAATGGAAGAAATTAAAATATGACAAAGCAAATTATATCATTACTCCATTCTATTCAGTATTAATTTAGTATATTTTGAATAGCTGACAGAATATGATCACCAATTATCAACAACGTCAAGATATCTGTTATGGTTATAAAAGGTTATAAAATTATAAAATGGATTTTTTAAATTAAATTAATTATAGAAATAATCATAAGAGACCTTTGTTTAAAATAGAAACATCAAGATCATTATTTAACAATGGATATAATATACTGTCGTATATAATATGCAATAGAATAAACATTAAATGCTTAGGATGAATTATAATCTCTACATATTCTAATAATATGACTTACAAGAAGCTTTACAATTATTTATAATCACCAAATTACTAATAAAGGGAAATTAAGTGTCGTGGTTGGGATTCAATTAGAAATGACGTTAGAGAGTAGTATAGCTGGAGGCGACAGTTAAATTATTACAAATCGCATGATCCAACAACATTTATTTTCGTAGCATCGGTTAGGAATAACTAATAACGTAAGTAATAAACCACAGTGTAACATCTCTTCATAATTGTTTTACTGTTCTTACCTATTCTTAATACAAGAATTGATCTTAAAACGTGTTCTAAAGTTCTATGAAAGTTGCACACGTGGTATATTGACAAAAAAAGAAAAATAGAAAGAAAAAGAAAAGGAGGGAGAAAAAGTTTCATAATATCAACTGATCAAGATATACATAAAACAAGCTGTCTAAATTGCATAAATGAATACAATATAATAATGCATCATTTTTAATGACAAAATATTAAAATTAATTTAATTAACATAGTGTACATTAGTAGATATTATTAAATGAATTTGAATAATTCTAAATCAATGTCGTAAAACAATGTATCAATACACATCTAAAATGTTACCCCTTCATAATCGCTTGGAATAATATATTAATATCCATAATATAGATGATCAATTTATGGTATCTTTACACGTTAAACAAACTAAGCATTTCATCATTACATACCAGATACTTCGATGTTGATATAGTATAACAAAAAATACATGCAATACTACACAAAACAAGATATAACCTAGCATTACACATAACAACTGAATAACAATTACGATATCAAAAAAGTATTAGTTTACATATTAGTCTACAACGCGAAATAAAATCAGTATTCCGCAATTAATATATTGTCCGTAATGTTTCCAAACAATTTTTCATTGCAAAGATTTTTCATTTATCTGCGTGATTCTAAAAACATAATAACATTTAATATCATGTACAGCGTAACATTGATACATTATTGATACAATATTTTAATGTTAATAATTAACGTATACTTGAAATATTTCAAATTATTAAAATGGATGAAAATTCTTAGTAGTTATATTGACAATGACAGCGTCTAATAATAGCGCCTTCTCCTAATGTGATTAGTCAACTGTACAGAATTTTCAAAATCCACTTTATAAACCCAAAAAGATCGAGGAAGAAGAAGTGAAAGAACCCAGCAACCCCACCTGGAACTCCTCCTCGGTGACGAGGCCCTCCTCGATAAGCTTGTTCTTGTACTGCTCGAGGACGGTGGGCTGCTTCTGGATCCGCTTGTACATGAGAGGCTGGGTGAACATCGGCTCGTCCATCTCGTTGTGACCTAAGCGCCGGTAGCAGACCAGGTCGATCACCACGTCTTTGCCCCACTCGGCGCGCCATTCGGAAGCGACCTTGGAGACGAAGATGACGGCCTCCGGGTCGTCTGCGTTCACGTGGAAGATGGGCGCGTTGACCACGCG
Source organism: Coelogynopora nodosa (assembly GCA_034780555.1). Taxonomy (NCBI): domain Eukaryota; kingdom Metazoa; phylum Platyhelminthes; order Proseriata; family Coelogynoporidae; genus Coelogynopora; species Coelogynopora nodosa. Next base: position 8,947 of record JAUZND010008161.1, read on the forward strand.
GGCCACGTCGGTGCAGTAGGGCGATGAGCGCTGATAGCGCGGGTCTGTCGTGAACCCGATCTGTGTGCCCAACGGGGTTGTAGAGGTATCAGTTAGGCAGGAAAAAGCATGCACCCAATTTAAAAACATAATATAAGGCTAGCTTTTGTAGCATAAATATTCATGGTTAATAAAGTAAGAATATTAAAACAATATAATAGTAAGATAAATATAAATGCTGTAAATATTTTTTAATATTACAAACCAAGGTAACTTTACTTAGGTTTTACACTTTGCAGAAATTGAATAGAAAGGTGACACCACTAGAAAATAATATAATGTATTATTTTTAATGTTGTTTTATATTATTTGGTTAAATAACTTAAATTTTTAGAAATTCCTTTAAAAATTAAATAAATTGTTGAAATTGATATTTAATATATTCTTATATTAATAGTGTGGGTTTATTCTACTATTATTTTCACAGTGAATTGGCTTCTATTATTTCTGACCAGAAACACTATAACCAGTGCTGATGCAAACTATTGGCTTTAAAATAACGCAGATGCTATAATAAAATAACGCAGCAACATTGTAGCTTGGCTTATGGCGAGGCGGTTAGCCGAGCCCCTAATCTGCACGTAGTACCCAGAATGTATATAAATGGTTGATGATATCCTATATATAATATATTATTTTGTTTGAGAAATTACTTTCATAAACCGCAAATCATTTTTTATATAACACAACTTCTGATTTCATAATTTATTTACATTAGATTAGTTGGGATATGTGTATTATGGAACAGTTTGTTATTATTAAAGATTCTTGGGAATTTTTGGTAGTTTTTCAAATGCTGCTGCATTTGATGTTCTTTTCAATAATGAAGCTTTCTGTAAAGCAGAAAATGTTGCCTTTTCTAGAACCTTTCGTTCAATTCTAAAATCAAGAATAAACCAATAAAATGTTAATGAAAATGTTAAAAAGTCGATACATGATGATGATAAAAAGACAATATATTTACCCATTAATAGCTTCAAATTTCTACTTACTCTCAGGGTTGCCACATTTCCAGAGAAATTATTTTCCCGGTTCCTGTCGGATTTTCCCGGTAGGATATCTAAGATGCTA